>JAHWFP010267332.1:30307-42810 GCA_023313725.1 Lithobius niger | reverse complement strand
GGAGACAGGTAGGTATCCACAAGTTCAAAACAAAACAATGAGTTTAATTTTCGAGAGAACCAGGTCTCTCTTGGTCACCTACAAAAAGGCCGAACAACATTACAATGATGGTTGAATTATGACACACGCATTTCCCTTACATCTATGCTCGTGATACTTAACAAACACATAAAAAAGCCCAAACAGTTTACAAAACCCAGCAAATGACAATAAGCGGCCCACCATTTTGGAATTGCCAAGCTTACACCACTGATCTTTACTTTCTGGCAAGCTTGGCAATTACAAAATGGCGGTCCGCTTATTGTTATTTGCTGGGTTTTGTAAACTGTTTGGACTTTTTTTTTATGTGTTTGTTAAGTATCACCAGCATAGATGTAATGGAAATGTGCGTGTCATAATTCATACATCATTGTAATGTTGTTCGGCCTTTTTGTAGGTGACCAAGAGAGACCTGGTTCTCTCGAAAATTAAACTCATTGTTTTGTTTTGAACTTGTGGATACCTGCCTCCAGAAACAACCAAGTTGTTTAATCCTTCATTCTCAAATCACCGTATTTCGAGATTTGATTTGTTAGTAGAAAAAAAGTGTGGGTAAGTCCTGAGGTTTCCTTCGAGACACGCCACAATTGACAAGTGCGTAATCGCATTTCCAGGCCCTTCAGTTCATATACGCAAGGATGGGATAACTTAGCCCCAAGCCTGAACACTGGATTCTCTAAGAGACCCCTGGGCAGCATTTAATTTTTAATTTGGTTTAGTAACTGATGCTAACCGTAGTTTCAAGATATGTGTTGAATTTAGGAGTTAGGTTCTCTCAAGGAATGCTGTACATAAACCTAACACGGCGCGACGAAAGATAATTCGTCCAGTTAAACAAATTGCGCCATCAGCAATTCGCTTGTCATTAGAGAAGGTCGCAGTGCAGGAAAAAGAAGGAAAAAACCACAAGTTCTTGGCTGCAGAAGGACACGTCAGTGTTAAATAAACATTAAATAGCTGACCTTGTTATTTCGTGAGGTATAGAAAAGTAATGAGCTGGAATAAAGCCACTCATCTGATAGATCGTCTGAGTGGTAGTGACGCAAGCCAATAATGACTGCTGTACACGTGAAGTTATGCGCACATGGTTATGCATGATTGGAAAAAAAACTGTTTTTAACTTTAGCAATGCACAGCCCGTATAAGTCTGTGACCTAAGTTTTAAAAAAAATACAACGAAAATTTGCAGCAAAGGCATGCCATTTTGTTAACTTTGATATGGAGAAGGGCGTTGCAACCTCTAACCCAACTCACATTGCATGAACATGGATGGCTCAGAATACTACGTTATTTCTTGTGTGTTTCGGCTGTTTTCTAATTTTATTTGCTACCTATCTTATATAAGTTATAATTCACAAAGGCAAGCCTTATGTTAGCCTCGTTTTACGTTTAAAAACAAGTCATTCGTCAACTTCACCAAACATTCAGAGGTTCATTTGAATTCGCTAAGATTTGAACTTGGTTCACAATATTCAGCAATATGATTTCATCCATATTTGTTTCACTGGTTTTTTTTTTGTCTTGGCAACGAAATGACAATAATAATCCTCGCCGAGGAGATGTTTTTTTTTCTAATTACTTCACCAATCATGCCAAATAAACTCCAATCCTAAGTAAATTATTGGGAAATTGTGATAATTTGGAATCGTTAGACACATTGCTCTCTCTGATCAGGTTTTACGGTTTTATTACACTGCTGAAAGAGTGTCTTTTTTCAATTTATTTTACAAGTAAAGCCTTGACAGTTCCCCTATACTTTGCATTAAACGATTATCGGGCTGAATATCATCAAGTTTGAACATTATTCCAACGATTATCGAATACTGAATTATTCGGCCAAATTACCGTAAATCGCCTGTTAACAGTAGGCTACTGGCAAAGCTGCTCCCCCCCCCCTAAAATGCTTTAAGGTCGAAAATCGTGAAATTAACTAGTTACGCCCCCCCCCCTCAATTAGGTAATAATGTTAAGCGTTTTAGCATTTTAGACCGTAATTTTTCTGCTAAAAATTGACTAAAAGCTTCACTCACACATTTGAGGAAATCAATGTTTCTTGCCTTAAATCGTGTTTTTTGTGCAGCAAAATTAACTAAAGCTTCACACATAAAGCAAACTAAATCTAAATTCGTAAACAAATGAGTATAAATGCATTGCATTAGTGCTAGACCGAACCCATATCAAGTACGTGAATGATCGCATAAACGCCGAATTTTCTGCAATGGACTTAAGCCCGTAGCTCCCTCCCTAGACAGAAGCAAGATTCGAATAATAAGTTTGTTACGGCTCCACGCAGACTACAAAAGTGCAACCAACCAACCAACATTTTGCAATTCGGTGTCAGTTATAGGCTACGCAGCGCTCGGTTCGCTAGCTCCGCTCCGCCAATAATAATTCTATCCTGTGTCCCACCGTTCTGTCTTAACGCCATGAGGCCATTCGTCGAACTAGATCAGTTTTTTACTTTTGCGGAAAACATAAGTTAAAAGGTTATTTTGCGAAGGTTTTTACTTATATGTGAAAAATCCCGTGGCTTCGTCTAGCCCAAGCATCACTTTTTTTTTCAAATTAATTTTAGCGTGCCATGGGCGTTTAATAGGCGAGTTACGGTAGTATTCCGCCAATTACACAGTACCGTTATTCGGTAAAAAATCAATATCCGCCAAATACTGAATCGTTTATTTCTTAAAGCAACATCCCGCCTGCCTTATAATAGCCACGCGCAGTCATGTGTCCGCGCGCTGCCATCGCAAGATTCTGCATAGTAATACTACGACGTCACTTCCGCCCTCGTCTTCTCGTGATCACGTGAACGACGTCTGGCCTAGCAGACGAATTACGGGTCACGTGACAGCATTGACGCAAAAACTGTGTCGTCACAACCGGAAACAATGAAACGTCATGGTTACTGTAGGCGCACAAAGGATCATATACGTGCGGAACACAGTAAATAGAGTTACCAATATTTAAAAGAAAATCTCATAGACGCCACATTTTAAAACGGATTTTTAGCTAGGGATTGACTAACGGTAAGTAAATAAAACTGGAACTTGATGTGGAGGATAGAGAAAAATGGCGTTGGGAGAAATGTTCTTTTAATTGAATACAAAATAATTGCAAAATATTAGGTACTATATTCCTAAAGATCCAGAAGGGTCAGCTTGCAATTGTTGCGCTCACAATGTTTCAGCATGAATACATAGTATATACTTTGGGGCCCAGGCATTCGTCCACCGCATCTTTGAGTCCGACATTTTTACTGCCAAGTTAAGCGTCTGGCCAGGATTGCGAATTTTAAGCATTTTGCAGAAGGAAGTTGAAGCGCTATAACAAAACGCAATTTTTTTTTATGTATGTCTTAAGGGGACGGGGGGAAACACTCTGGGCTCATGGGAATAATTTGCTTCCAGAAAACGTCGTCTGGAAGACGGTTTTTTGATAAATGCGCATGATTTTTCTTCCGTTGCAAGTCGGCAAAAAGCTGATAACGTCAGAGTGGTGCACGTGCGGGGAAGAATACTAAAACCAGAAATGAAAAGCCCTGCTGTTTCGCGGCGAAAAAGGAAAAGGCGGCACATAAAAATGCGACGAAAAACGGAAGCAACAAGCAAACGGAAGGAAAAAATTGAGACATTAAGGAAACGGTAACGGAAAGTACCCTACGTGAAAAGAAAGTCAACCAATTTACGAAACGATTATCGCTTGTTAATGTTATTTATTTGTTGTTGTTCGTTGTTGTTTTTTTAATGGTTGCATTCCATTTAAAGGAAAAAGTAATAATTTTCACACTTCTCTAGCAGTGGAACTATTTTCTTCTTATGTTTTCACGTTTTGAAATCCAATCTTAGCATATTCAAACACCACATAAAAATGAAAACTATTGTTAAACTACTAGTTATTCTTCACCTCCTTGGGATCTTCGAAGAATTCTGTTTTAGAACCGTGCTTAGGTTCGTACACCCTAAAAAATGGTTTAAAAAAAGTTGCTTTTATTCTCTGCCTAAATGTCAAGTAATGCTGATTGGAGAAGTTTTTACGGTTTTATTTTTAAACGCTCATTAAATACTAGCTTAAAAATAACCCTAAAGACACTACGTAACAATGAGCCATTAAACCAAGTACATAAACGATCATTCCGTTAAATACGACAATTAAATGAGCGGTATAGTTACCACTTGGCGTTCATTCAATGTCGAATATTCTTACCTGTAAAAAAAAAAGAAAGAAATATAAGAAATGAGTTCATAGCAAGTTGAAAAATCACTCTTAATACGAAAAAAAAATATGGAGTAAGAATGATTTAATTCATAAAGCACAACTACACTTTCGTAATTTAATTCGTAAAGCACAACAGACGCAATTTTCTCCATTGCACATTTGATTATTTGAACTAAAAATCATAAATTTTTACCCGTGTAGAGTTTAACAAGTAAAGTGAAACTTCAATCATGTTTTACGGCACACTTGACGCTTTTGTTTGTAATTCTTGAAATAATGGAATTGAACATCGGGTTCCGTTTTGCTGGTTTACGGAACCCGAGGGCCGTGGTAAAACTGCGAAACCATTTGCCAAGAATGTTTTCATTAATCAAGAAATAAAGTTAGAGTTTGGAGCGTAATCAGACATCACCCTAGTTCTAACCACATGTAATGATCATTATTTGCTACTACGTCACCATTCTCGCAATCGCTGGATGACTTGCTTGGTCAGAATGCTTGTTTTTAGTGAAGTCCTGAATCCAGCCACGGAGAATGATAATCTGAATATTACATTTTTCCATTCAGCAGTTAATTCTCCTTCACAAAATTGTATAACTTCGCTGTAGTGCGTGGTATGAATAACAGTTAGCACGTTCCGAAAGCTCTTTGAAGGTGATGGAATATTTAAGCACTAAAATCAGTTTGTCGTTATGTCGGCGCTACTGTTCTAGCACTGATACTTGACAATTTAGCAGTGTCAAGTGCCAGCGGAATAACTCGACGAAAGGAGCGGATCCAGAGGGGGGCAGTGGAAGCGATCGCCCTTTTTAAACCCGAATCAGACACACGAGCTGATATTACAGTGTTATTGTTTAAAATATCTTCACTTACTGCGTAAATGTATTATGATTCCCTATACAGACAAAGGCACACTTACAAAAGCATCATAATTACAGGTATTTTACGTTGGTTTCGTCCTTTTTTGTTGCTTTCGTCCATTGTTATAGCCTACTACGCGCAATACAAAATAGATGAAAGCAAAATGATAGTGAACGAAAGCAAAATAAAAGGACGAAACCAACGTAAAAAAACGTGCAAATAAAATTAATTCTTTACCCTGCTGTTTCAGAAATACATCTCAATTTTTAATATAGCAGAATAGTTCGAAGACAAAAAAATCGACGACATGATGAATCGAACAAGTAATAAGTAATTGAACGAAAAAGCTCTAAGAATAAAACGTATTTATTATGCCTAGAATTTTTAGTTGAAACAAGAATTGGTGGGTACAAAATGTTTTTTACTTTTAAAAAAAAGTGACGTAAGGCTTGCTTTCATCTTTCCTGGGGGGGGCCCCCCCCAACTCCCCGGTCCGCTAAAATTTGTGACCTGGGAGCAATTGAAAAATTGTATCTTCGAAACCCAGTTGATGCGAAATCGCCCCTCCTAAAATGTCATACTGGATCAGCTACTGCTCGGCGATCTCTTTTGCGAAAAAGAAACAAAGCCTTAGTTAAGTAAGAGGACAAGCCAACTGATAAGAGGAGAAGTAATCATTCTCTGTTTGCTGCAGATCCTGTAGGTTCTAGGAAGGGAGCATGTTTACTTATCTTTTTCAGGATCATCTTTTCAGGATATTTCTGTAAAGTCAGAACTAACGTACGAGCAAATACTGAAAAATATCTCTGTCTTCAACGGTGTGTATTTTTTTCTAAATATAACACTCCACTCTCAGCATAAGCAAGAATGATTGATAGACGTCAACTCGCAAAAACAAAACCCCCTAAGCAAACATTGGCGAAACCTGAACAACAACTTAGCCTCACAAATCTTGTCTTCTAAGCGCGAAAGCTCATTAATTTTGTGCCATGTCTTCATTAGATGTAAGACGGCGAAAGCGGATTTGAATTCACTATCTTACATCTGACATTAGCAGTACATGAAGCATGGTCGGAAGAACTGATTAAAAAAGAAAACCAGAGACACCTAGACACGGAAATAGAATTAGCGAGGAATTTATGCATCCAAAATCAGATGAATGGTGAAGGTGGACTTTAAATTAAAAGTAACGATATGATCTATAGCCGTCAAAATGGGTCAAATGCAATGTTAACTGCTGTTGTTCTGTTCAGCGTTATCGAACTCGTTCTGACAATTCTAAAATACTAAATTGAGTTACACTAAATGGCATTATCGACTATGATTAGTGAATAGTGACCCAAGGTGTACGCTAATTAATTCTGCACTGTAACCAGCAATGGACACAGCCTGAAGCTGTCAAACCATGATCAGGAAACAGGATTAATCGAAACCCTTAACAAACTCGGTATCAGAAAACTGTTTGCTTTTAAAAGTTGTCAATAACTGTCAGGATTTGTTATTTCTGTTTTGCAATTTGTTCGGTGTTACAGTATACTTTGTGGACACAATATGCTGGATTTCAGGACGGACTTTGGTATACTAGAATTTCTAGACGGACTTTGATTGACTAGAATTTTTAGACGGACTTTGATGGACTATAATTTCTAGACGGACCTTGATGGACTATAATTTTTAGACGGACCTTGGTATACTATAATTTCTAGTCGGCCTTTGATGAACTAGAAATTGAGACGGCGTTTGGGATATTATTGCATGTTTTGTTTGTACGTTTGTTATGGAATTTTGTGAAATGGAGTCTGTTACCAGTACCAGAAGAATCTGGTTTAATACTGATAATTTTTTTCTTCACGAGTTACATTGCAAACTTAAAAGCAACAACGAGGACGTCCTCGAGGTGTTTTTTGTTTCTTTTTCTTTCTTTATTTATTTCTTTTCTTTTTCTTTATTTTTCTTTTTTCTTCCGCGAGGTATTAGGCCAATGAAACGAGTGATTGAGAAAACTTACCTCTGTTTCAATTTGGCTTGCTTTGCCTTGATGACTGAGTGGTTTTTGAAGAGAGAATATCACGCTGCAACACCCTCGTGGTAAACGCAAGATGGAGGGATTTTTAGGTGAAACGGATAATGCCACATGGACACTTTCATAAATTGGGCACATTCATAAATTCTCCGACTGCTTCCACCAACAGCGACATCACGTCTTTAATGAAAGGAATCGTTGGAATGATCGATGAGGAAAATGGAGCCTGATGTCAGAAAACAGGGAGTTTTTGCTCAACATCGTTTGCTCACTAATCACCCTTTCGTTGTCATGGCGTTGCTAAGCAGGTTTACATTAAATACCAGCTGATAAGTACGTTTATTACTGTACTTATGGTCGAGTAACCTGCTACCCTCTTTTAGTTTGGTGGGGATACTGCGTGACGACTATCTCCACCAATTGTTAATTACGTGTACGTAAATAATCTCAGCGAAGCACTGCTCGGGGTCCGCCATCTTTGGTGGATGGATTCACAAGAAAAACCGGCTTCCGCAGTCGATGAGTACGATGCTTCAGCGGTGACGTCACGCTGAGATATAAGAACATTCTCCGAGTGTTTTCTAACTACTTTGATGACACGGGGCTTCAGCGCTGAGTTATTCAATGAGATTATGAAAGTGCTCATTATCAGTGGTAATATGATGAAAAAAGTTGAACACATGGTCAAATGAAACCTTAAAAAAAAAAGACGTTATACATCCGTCACTTCCCCGAAAGCTTCAACGAGTTGCAACTGTTGTGTGACAAGGTCGATAAGGGAGATTGTGCCAGTTTGCCAGAAGACCTTTTAGGTTTGGTAATTAATTTGGGTCGACGCTAACGAGCTGCAGCCTTGACGCAACGTGACCAATTAAAATTCATCGAACTTGAGACTCGGGGAAGATTAAGAGAATCGGGTTGCGTCCTCATTAATTACAGCCAAAGCAGCGAGACCAAAGATGAATGGAGGCAGAAGGAAGACAGGATTAGTAAGTGAACCAAAGAAGTACCAGATCAAATTAGACAGTGTGTAGAATGCAAAATACTCTCTAATGTAACCGAAATAATACCAAAGCTTGGACGCGTTTTGAAGACTCGTACATAAATAAACAGTTTAGGGCTTGCTGATCACACGTTAGGGCTTGATGATGCCAGGAGACCTACATCATCAAGATTGTCTGCCCAAGAAAAGTTACTTCACAATTACGCTTCATTGTCTTTGCAACGCACAAGCTCAAATGTCGAATATTAGTAAACAATATTCAACGAATTTTCGACAGTTTTGAAAGAAAAGTGACACATTAATTTCCTACTGTCTTCTTCAGGTTCTAGGCTGTGAAGACAGTAGGAAGTGAATGTGATACCTCTCCTACAAAGCTGTCGAAAATAATGTTTACTAATATTCGATATTTAAGACTGTGCGTTGCACAATCAATTTTATCCGTGGCGTTTCTGGGAACTCTCAAGGTCATTTTAGCTATTTTGGTGTGTCCAAACTTCGATGTACCTAAAAATTGCTTAAAATATACTTACTTACATAATTATAAAAAAAAAAGTAAAAACCTTACTACATACCTGTAATGTGTGGCACAGTGGCAACCTGGACCACTGCACTGTGACTGAGGTTGGCGCTAATGACATGGCCGTCGACGCAACATTAAGCCTCAACCCCCCCCCCCCCCCCCCTTACTACACGTTGCGCTATCCAGTAGACTACCATAGATTAGAAAGTTAACTATAGATATCACACATTTTCTCTTCTAATGCTACGCGGGGTCCTAGCGGTAGTCGCGGCTACTAATACCTCTGATAATGCTTTACCTTGACGCTGCTTCGAAGGTAAAAGCATTAGCAGAAGCATTAGTAGCCGCAACTACTGCTGGCCTTGCGTAGGCTTGGAAAAAGTGACTTGCGGAATCTTTGGCTGTACTCTTTTAGCGTGTGCGGAAAAAATAGAAAGGTCGCAAGTCAAGCCCCTCCTACGAACACCTTTCTGCACCGGAACAGCAAAATATTTCCATCAAAGTCAAAACTGAAGGGTCTTACGTTTCAGAAATATTGCTGACAAAGGCATCAAGAGAGGTGGGGGGGGGTGGAGATATAGTACCTAATATTAAATCTGTTGAATTCTTTCACAACTAAAAGAACGTAAACTGCAGTATGCAACATCTCACCAATGTACAGTATGAGACATTGAATTTTGAACACTTCATATGTTGTGCTGAATTCAGCATCAGCATAATATGGATTAGTCGTTCCTAGTAGATGCCAATGTTTGTGCAAATAGTTTGTACATATAGTTAAAATATAACAACGTTGCATCGTTGGAGGGCGTTTCTACGCTACAGATAGCTCAAATGGGGCAAAGTCAAAGTAGGGTCAAAGGGTTTTAGCGAGCGTTAATCGCACCCGGTCATCTGCCCGACGAAGCCCTAAGCCCTATGTCTGCAGCACCCGCAATGAGGCAAGTTTCTCACGTAACAATGCTAATTCGTAACAATGGAGTTATGATTCAGAGAAAAAAAACGCTGCATCAGCGATTGCGAGGCAAAGAAATGTTCAAAATTAATTGTCCAACACTGCACCTTAAAAATAAAATAATCTCTGAGCTGAGATGCGGCCCTCATCATTCGAGGACCGCTTGTGGACTTTCTTTCTGGGGGGGGGTTACGTCTTTTCCTCGCAATGACTCAACACAAGATATGATTCAGTGATGCTCGTAACCATGAGTCACTCGGTCAGTGAATACAGATTGAAAAAAAAAAAAAAAATTAGACAAAGGCGAAAACCTAACAAAAAAACGCGGCTATAGATCTCAAACTAGTATTGACGATGGCGCAAAATTAGCAAGTGGGCAGAAGAAATGTGAGCAACTCCGGAAGAGCGATGTTCTGATAAGCAAACCAAGAAGACGAAGGGCAGGCAGACTTCTCTTCATCTTTCAGATTAATATCTGAACTCGTCTGTAACTCCAATAACAAATCAGGTGCATGGTTTCGAACAATAGGCACTAAACTTTGACGCCACGGAAAACTTCCGCGTTGAAGCGAAACTTCGAAAAGGAACTGGCTCGAAATACATATATTCAAAGTCATAATTCTGTCAACGAGCAGTACAATGGAAGGCCTCGAGCGATTATTACGATGGTCACGAGCTATTAATTCGGACACCTAACATTAACACTCACTTCACAGTCACTTTTCTTTTAAAGGGATTGTTTCACTGATGAACGCTGGTTTGTCTCAATTCCAGGCCTATTTGCCATTCCTAAACCAAAAAAGAACTAGTCAGATGAAAATTTGGTCATCGTCAACCTAACTGCAAAACCTCGTAAGCGATACAATACAAATTTTACAGAAGAAAAAACATTTTTTACATTTACAAGGTTTTTCACTAATAAGATCATGTGTCAATGGAAAGGAAAAAACCTCGTAACTGAAAAACTTGTTTTAAATGTTCTCCGGGGCAAAGCTAAAGTTGGAAGCGTGCCAGGAAAAATTACAAGTCATTATAAGGCTTGAACTTCCTTGGAGTCAGAAATTGTAGTTACGAGGAATTGTAACTAAAAATTTTGCGCTGTGATTTGCGAGGTTTTGACACGTGACCATTTAGGGGCCTTCTAATTGGATGATATGGTTTTGCACACAGACATAAAGAGCTACCACTATCACCCTTTACAAAATCTTTAAATTCAACCATAGTGGTCCTAAGCTCAAGGAGTACTTTAAACTGCAAACATATACTGTAATGTGCTGGCATCCCCTTAAACTTGAATCTTCATACCTCCCGTCTTCTACCTATTTGGAATACTCTTCCCGCCTCTGTTGTTTTCGCTCCTTCAACCAACTGCTTCAAAAACTATTTCGAAACTTAGATTTCAAAGCATTCCCCCCATCGCCTTACCTTATACCTTGACTAAGTCTCCCACTGTCAGACTCGTCTAAGTAGTCATACGTTCAAGAAACTGTAAATAATCATTAGAGGGTGAAAAATTGAGATCTGTTTTATTCACATGTACTTTGTCGCCATGTATGTCAACCATGTCGTTCTGATTCCTGGTGACAAGAAAACTTCGAATTTAGTAATTGAAAAGTAAGTAATTTGCGAAATTATGAAACTATGAACTATGAAAAAAAAAATACATATTTTATTATTATTACTGTTAATACATTTTTTTCCATTTCAGCTGTATTGTCATGAATGCCGTCAAGGCGTCTTGACTTATTCAATGAATTTAAAGTTAAAAGTTAAAGTTGAACAAATAAAACAAAAATGGCGAAAGTGTGGTTACGAGGTTTTGCAGTTAAGGCAACGATGTGTGGCAGAAGGAAAAAAAAACACGTCGGACACGAACTTGCTAATCATTTAATAAAACCTCTAAATGTTCAAGCTCCTCTCGCTTTTCCTCAGAGAGGCTCCAAAGAGAGAAACAGAGTGTACCCAATTTAAAATACATACAACGCCTCAAAAACTCACGAATAATACACAACGCTCCCGCAGCCAGCCGTTAGCTGTGAACGTAAGGAGAGTTGTGTATTATTTGTGGATTTTTAATGTATTTTATGTATTTTAAATCATACACACTGTTTCTCTGTTTGTAGCCTCTCTGAGGAAAAAGAGTAAGAAGCTTGAAAATTTAAAGGTTTTTATTAAATGTTTAGCAAGCCTGTGTCAGCCGAGTTTCCTCTTTCTACAACCTACCAGACATGTTGCAATTTAAAGAAAGATTTTTACATTTTTTTGTTTTTTTGGCTAGATTCTTACATCCTATTTTTTAACGCGATACCAGTGCGTAAAGAGTTGCATATTTTGCACTAAATATCATCGGTTTTTTTTTTTTTATGGTAAAGGGCAAATATAGGGTCATTTACACGTTTACGACAACAACAGGCCTTTTCTACAACAGGGTTTGCCAAAAACTGAAACCCGAAAAACCACGAGTCCAACCCACCTGAAAAAATCCACAGTAAAACCCACTAGTGTGTTGAAAACGATCCAGCCTATCGCCAGATCCTTACAACAAAAACAACAGTTAACATACACAAAAGGTTAACATTATACCGCTTGTAATAATTTGTTAATTTTACAAGCTGTTTGTACGGAAGGTTTTTTTGTTCAGCAATGCTGATGGCATTATTATGTTAGTACTACGGTTGGGATTAGAATCCATAATTCGAAAATATCGCGATAAAAATTTCGTCGATTATTGTATCAGACTGTTTTGATTTATCGAATTATCGTGCAAACCCCAATGCGTAAAAATTGTCATATCTCGGAAACCGTAATAGCTAGAAACAAGCGGTTTGTGCCATCGCGTGCGGAATTACAAGGGGTCTCCAACCAAGTATACAATACTGTTGCTAGC
>JAHWFP010267332.1:0-29907 GCA_023313725.1 Lithobius niger | reverse complement strand
TAATCAGCTAAAGTGGCTAGCAACAGTATTGTATACTTGGTTGGAGAGCCCTTGTCGGGATAAACAAATGTTGTATCATGCCATCCCTAGTTAGTACCTTACCCAAGACTAACAACCACTAGTATCCTACATGTAAAACACTCATAAACTACAACAGAAGCCTCAGGTAGGCCCGATAAGGCAGGATAAAACCCGAAAAAAGTCGTTAAAACCCGGAATAAAACCCATGTGCGTGGGGTTTTTTCGAACCCTGCCTTTGTCTCTATGTTTTTTCAATACAAAAAGAGCAATTAAAATCTGTTGCATGCGGCATTTTATAAAACAAAAAATAATTTAACATTTACCAATTTTAGTACCTTGTCTTGCCACGAGATGACGTTGTAGCAAAGTGTGTTACCCCATCTTCAGTGTAAATAACTCGTACATTTTTCAGATGATGTATTTTTTAAAAATATTTTTTAATGAAATATTTGTTCTTTTTTAGGGAAAAAAAATAAACAACATATGCATTCAAATTAAATTAGTTAACATAATTTGCTGCCGACGCCATCTGGTGGCTAGAAATGGCACTAAAATTGGCAAATCTCAGATTCTTTGTTTTTATCGTGCACAAAGCTGTGCGCAACTGGAGAATACATGACGATCCGTTTCATACAGCGGATGTTAGGTTACGACGAACGGGAGAAATGCAAAACACTATTGATTATTATTGTTTTGTTAGGCCTACAGTTTTTTTTTTTTTTTTTATTTATCAGCATCAGTATCCGGTGTGAGTTTAAGTTGAAATCGTTGTAAGATTAGTAATGACAACCTAACCTGCTTGCATATCTTTCTTAGTTGCTTGGCAAAGAATAAAGCTGCTTAACATGAAAAAAAAAAAGGTCGTTCTAGGCGCGAAGATGGAAGAATGAAGAAAAGAAAAAGAATAATAATAATAAAAAAAAAAGAACATGCGTTCATTTCGTTCACTTCTAACTGATGCTTGCAACGACACATGTAAGTAGGGTAGGTGACTGAAAGTCTTACAGCTAATTAGCTGTACGTAAGCTGATTGTTCAGTAAACAGATAGGAGAACCTGGTAAAGACTCTACCAGACCTGCCAGTTAGAGTAGTGTGAGATTAGGCTCTTTCAGCGCCTATTAGGTACATTCTTTATATAGGGCTTGTTCTTACAGCAGGTTTCTCGGTTTGAACTCCCGGGTTTGCCTCTAGCTTTACTACGTTTTTTATTTGCATCTAAAATGACTAGTAAGTATAGCTTGATTCAAAATTAAGGGCGCGTTTATACAACGAGATCTGCTCCCTCGCCGAACGCTATTTGTTAGTCAACCGTTATTTATTCACGATAAGTTTCTAGTTTCTACTAAATGAATGCGACATAAATTAAATGGATCAAGACACACGCTAGTAGTGTGTCGCCCGCCACGATAAAATGATAACATCCAGATAAAATATATGTACGAGCATGGCGACCACTAGACACGTTGTGTCTTTACAGCTAAGGTAGTTTGGCTGTTTTCAGCCATCTGAGGAATAACAATGCGACAGAAAAGCTGAAACTTGTTTGATCCGGAGAATTCGGTCGCCTGACAACATATAAGTCATTATTTATGACACAGCTTACCGTTTTCTTGTTGAAAAAACGACATGAATAATGTTGATACTTGCCTAACTACTAACAACGGGCTATAGTAATGTTTTTTTTTTTTAATCACGAAAATAAATTCTTCCATGCGGTGAATAAAGCTGGTTCTTAGCTCATTTTACAGGTATTACTCTGTAGATGTGCCCTTTTCATATGGAACTTTCTAATTGGTCAAGTGGTTCAGGGGTTAAGAGCTCCAAACGACCAAATTGATTGTTTTACATTGTTTTAAACATTGTTATTATGCAACAATGCCAAACTGAACATTAAATAAATACGTGCGTTGGCAGGGAGATGCTTCAGCACTAATAAGAAATCCTAATTATTTGCAAAAAGATTCAAAATCCAACTTTGATTCCGAAAAGATGTGTCCTGTTTTCGAAATTATTGAAAAGAACTTAGAAAGAAAAAAAAATTTGCATTTCGTTCGGTGTGGCCGTAATGCACTATGAGTGAATAGCCTAGTGCTTTATGGCTACACTGAACGAAAGTTGAATTTTTCGAAAATTTCGGGAAAAAAAAGGACCTGCTTTTTCAGAATCAGAATGGATTTTGAATCCAGAAAATTGGTCCCTATTTGCTCTTATTTTTTACAAAAAAACATAAAAAAGTATGGACTTGAGAAATATGTCAAGTTGTGATCACCCTCTCGTCTTGAAAAGACTGAAAGCTCTACGCAATTCCAATTTAGTTTAGCGAGATGGATATATAAAAGCCAAAGGGTTATTCTAATCCTCATGATTAAATTTTGACTGTACCAACTTTTTCTTGAGTGAGTTATTTTATCGTTCGGAGATGGATGCAACGGCTCTGCCTGTTAATCAACCCTCAATTTAAATTCATTTTAAATCCATCTCATTGGTGTTTTAATCCTCGCCTGGTCAGAGTGTCCGAATTGTTAGCAGGACTGCCTCATATGGCAAAGGTCCCTGGTTCAGTATTCGGCCCTAACCCCGCTACTGTGCATCCGGGAAGAGAACGCCCTGTAAATGTACCCTTCTCATGGTCATCGTTGCATGTAAGAGCGTCTATGTATTTCCTAGCAAAATCGTTCCTCCCTGTCCTGAGATAACTTTAACAGCTGAAAATGACGTTTACATCAAGAGCAAAAGTACATTGGGGGTACTTGAGTCACGTGCCTCTTCCCCGGCCTTATCCCAAATGCCCTTTTTAAAACCCCAAATGTTCTTTTCTTCACACTGGAGCAAATTACAACAGTAGCAAGGCAACCAAGTCCCAAAAAAGTCTTAAAAAAATGTATTCAATTACCCTGTTTTTCAACTGTAACCCCCCCCTTCCCTTTTGAAAATCCGCGTACACCCCTAGTTTTGTTCGACTATTTAGCTTTTTTCCTAGGATTTTATTCCCCGCTAAGTTTGAGGATAGCGCGCTTAGTCATTAAACTACGTTCGATGATTCGATAGGACCCTAGGAAGGTTTTGATAGGCCAAGACCAGCTAAAATATGGGACCGGGAAGCAAGAACCGCAACATGCACACTCGTCGTTCCACGCTTGCAGGTAACGAGACTATCTAGGCACAGAGATCGGTTTGAAACATTACATTACATGGCAAGGAGGAAAACGGCTTTAACAAGACTACATTATATTTTGGCGTCTAAACACAGCTGATCTCTTGGTAAATAAATGACCATTCCTTCCCCTTTTTTAATGACCCGTTCTTTTTCGCTTGTGGCGATGGTTTAATTTTTTTTATTATTTAATGTTTCTAATGGTATAATGCAGCAATAACGTTTCACGTGGACTAAACATTGTGGTATCTGAAACCATACAGGAGAGCTAATTCGGGTTCCTTTCCTGTTTTTGACTTCGATTCAGTTACACCTTAGCTCAAACAAACATCAAATAAGTTCGTATTTGTTTTCTAATAATGTAGCATCCATTTGGAAAAAAAAACATTTATGATTAAAAAAAACCTTTGCATTCGCTGTTTACCTTCCCTGAAACAACAAAAGAAATCATAAAAACATTGCTATCACTTTCCAGTTTCTAGTACACACTGCGTGTTTTTGTACAAATATTTACAGAAGCTATCATGACTACACAATATTCTTTTATATCACAAGAACCAATCTGCAAAGCTTTGGCTTTAGCAGAAGTGTGGCAAAGAAAGCAGCTTTCACTGGAAGCAGTCAACAAAACAAAAAACAACATGTGAGCAAACAGTTATTTTCATTACACATCTTTTAGCCGAAAGCAATTTTCTTTTCGACCAAGGAATGCAGCCTATCGAGTGAGTCGATAATGGTTCACTCTTGTTTTCCCCTTGGCCTGTTCCATTTCCTTTCCATATGCTTGCACTGAATTTCATTAAATTTGAATATATTTTCTCTTTCCGGAAGTCGAAACAGGATCTGTGACTGAAGTGGTACTCGCTGCATCATGGTTAAACACACACGTGGTATGTTGATATTGTGGGTGACTAGGACACACACAAACGAATTGTATGCCAGCACCATTATTAAGTAAATTTCGTCCCCGAAAACATCAACGCTGATTACAGCGGGCCAGAAATGCAGGACAGATACAGCCTATAGTAGAATCGGCACCAATTAATATGAGACATGTCAGGAGCGGCATAAAGAAGAGCCTGCGGAACTCGACGGAGTGCCCATGATAATATCATCTCTCGACCACCAGCGTTGCTAATAGTGGAAAGACTATAGTCGCAACTATTTTTTTTGGGACGACCCACGTGAAAAATACGTTTTAACCTAATAAACAAGTGCAAAAAATATCCTTCGTGCTACGATTAGTCCAGGCACATGGCAATTTCATGTGGAGCACCGTTGATCGCCCTTGTAGTGGGGAAGAAGATGGCTTCTTCAAGCCAAGGCCAACTGGGGTATACAAATCGTGCTTTTCACCCCCTGGCTCAATGCCCATAATGCGCGTGCCGGAAATTGCAAACTGCTTGGGTAAAATGACATTTTGGCGATGATGATGTATGCAGCGATGATGATGTATGCATTTACAAGCTCCCAGTAACATAGCTTGGTGGTTGTCACTCCAAAAAGTATATAATTAAAGGACCTTATGGGGATCAGTTTTGGAAAATATTAGATGATGTAAGGTTAGAAAAAAATAATATTTTTAAAATTACCTAATAACTAATAAGTTCACTTTTACAGCAGTAAAGACCAATTTTAAAAAAATTGTGTTAAGCTACGAAAAGACAAATGTTTCAAGTTACTGAGAAAAAATGTAAAAACTACAGTATTCACGATCATTAGTAACAAAGTGGTTAATGAGCAAATTAAGGTAAATGGTAAAGAAAAATACATTTAGATGATGTTTTATTAAAACTCGTTAAGAATTTCCTCTTTTATGAAAACCGAATTGCTATCCTTTTCATTTGGTTTCACGTTTGGTCCTAAACCGTGGTTCGATTTCAGTCACTGACAAACCATGGCTCTTCCAAAGTTTCTTGTGGAAGCTAAAATTGAAACCTATTTCACTGTCAGAACAGAAACTAAATTTTACGCTAAAAAGGCTTGTGACCAGAACGTCAGCTTTTTTCCCCCTCTAGTGTTTCACTGGCAGGGCTCAACTACAAGGGTCTGTACAGTTTTGATTCCCTCCCAAACACTAAATATTAAGGAAAATCCCCCACATTCAAGGTAGAATATTACCAGTTTTCCGAGTGCTGAGAGCTAACAATGCCCCACTATTGTTGAGCTCTGCACGAGGAAAGAGGGTAATAACCTTATCAACCAATGCCAGCAGCTTAGTCCGACCAATTATTTAACAGGTGCATTGTCATTGTTGCAACAAGGCTAACGTTTGCTTGCTGTCTTTAGTATTCCATCAGCAATGGAGTTTAGCCAATTGTTTGATGTCAATTTTGCGAATAGTGGTAATGACAACACCACATCAGGTCAGTGAAAGTATCCGAACCAATGTTTCTGAACCGTGTGCATCTAGGAAGTTTTGCATGCGCAGGAAACATTTAGGCCTAAAACAAGCGTTTGCAAAACTGAGTGAGTGCAACATTTGTTTCATGCTTGGAAGGAATCCATTATTGTTCACCCTAATGCAGCAAGGATTTTAGTGAGTTAACCAATTTGTGAATTAATGCATTGTTAAGCAAATTTATTCTAGAAGTAGAAAGATTGACTGTGAATGTTATTCCCCTAAATAGTTGCAACAAATCATTGTTGTCTCGACAGTGCTGAGAGCCGCTCCCAGCACTGAAACCAGTGCTGGGAGCGGCTCTCAGCTCTCGCCTTCCTGTTTCATTGTTGTGCTACTGCATCGTTTCATTGTTGGGAGTGGGCTGAGCTGCTGGAATCGGGTGATCAATATTGATCACAGTTTATAACTTTATGAAAGGGCTGAATGGAATGGACTTTTAACTAATCAGATAGATCAGTGGCCAGTCCAACCCAATTACTCTCCTTCCATTAAGCGTGGTGTCACGTTTCAGTCTTTTAGGATACACTCACTTCGTCAGAGTATGCGTGGCCTTGTGCTTACTTTGTCAAGGGTATACTAAGCAATTTTAAGTATAGCCGACGTATAGGTTATTACCCACTTTCTGAGTATTGAGATCAGCAATGTCGAGGTCCCTGCAGGGGTGAGCCATTGTTGAATGTTGAGCTCAGTACGCGGAAAGCGGGTAATAACCTATTTATCACCCAGTTTCAGCGACGCTTAACAATTAAACAGCACATTCGTTGTCGTTGTCGATTACGGTAACAACTGAACGGCGCATTCATTGTCATTGTGACTGCATACACTACATTCCTCATCCTATTCCATTTCTACTGTTGTTTTTGCTAGTATGGCTGGTAAATGATATACGACAATTCTGTTATAGCGGATGTGTCAGAACTGCTTAAAATTATGAAATAATTGAAAGAAGTGATACAGTTGGGCATCGTTTTGTTTCTTGGACGAATGAAGAAGTTCTGGGATGTAATCTAGTCCTCTAGGTCTGGGATAACGGTAGCAAGCTTCACACATCGGTACAAGCCTTGTTGCGTAGTACTGGGTGGTGAATACGGTTATAGTTGGATGACCCGTTACCTTCTTTTTTTTTTACTGAGATCACCGTCTCCAGCATTTTGTTAATTACGTTTACAGAAATAATAGAAATCCTGGCGAAGAAAAACTACAAGTCCTCCAGCTGTAGTCGGTGGATCAGCTGAAAAACTGCTTCTAGAGCCAGTGGACAGATGCTTGATTAGTGACGTCATGCTGAGGAATCGGAAAATCAACCACACATTTAGGAACACCTTTGAAGAGCTGTATGGGGAGTTTAGGAAATCGATCAGTCATTGGTTAAACATGATTAGCTAGAAGGAAATGGTGCAAGTTACAAGCCATTCAGGAACCCACATTACAGATGGAGGAGGTTATCTCCCTCTAAAAGTCTGTTAGCAACCAACCTTACACACTGTTGTACAGGAAGAGGGCCATTTAACAGAGTTAAAATTCTAGATACAACCACCCGTCTCGACTTGGAATCAATAAAAATGGCATTTAAGGTGCTTTGAGAATTTAATTTGCCACCTGCGTAGCAAAGCACATGACTCTTCCGATATTACGTTAAGTTTGAGCACCGCCAGCTATGAAAGCAACCACTGACTTCGCCAACTAAATCTCTAGGGATTCGACTTAGCCGGAATAAACGAAGTCGGTCTTGAGTAATGGTGGAAATAACCTTGATCACTGGGGGATTGCTCGCTCGCTAAGTCGCTCCCACCAGCGTGAAGGCGAACTCGGGCGGACGATAGCGGACCTCAGAGGAGAAGAGCCCTTTACCACCAGTCAAGTGGTAGCGGAAGGAATTTAAGCCTACTCTACAATGAAGCTTATTGGCCATTGGGGCACGCTACACGCCAATGAAGCCCCTCGAGTGGAAAATGCAGGCAAATTGAAAATTAAGCTTGAAACTTGAATGAGATCGATTTAGAGAACATAGAGGGAAATGGTTGAAAAAGGAAGGCAGATGAAAAGGTTAAGAGTGGGAATTTTTACCCTCTGACAATACGCGCTCTTTCCTGAAGGGAAACGGTGTACAAGAAGTGATGGATCAAACAGGAAATCAAGGTGCATAGTGGTACCTGTGGAGCCAAACCCTAGTTCTAAGGACACGCCCTGAATGACACATCTTCCCACAGTTAGTTAACATTTATATTTTCGTCCTCTAAATTATCATTTTGGCTTTCTTCACAATGTAGATTGATCACTTTAACTATGAATCATAGTCTCAACGTTAAAACTGCTAAATACAGAACAATTAAGCTTTAATGGATTTGAGGGTTGATGATTTGTGATGTTAAAGCTATCATAGAACCAATTTAAAGCTGATGGGGCTTGGACACACCAACACATTGGATAACACACAAATAACACTCGGGGTGGTTGGTGGGGGGGGGGGGGGGTTATGCTACGAAGTTTAAAATTGTGGCACGAAGTGTGATAAGTAGATAATGCCACCTTTACTTTTCGTCATTACTATGATGTACTCCATCCTTGACATAGCCTGCCTGAAAGTTCTTAACACTTTCCGGGCAAATACTTAAGTGGGTGTTTTGCTTCACAAGGTTTACATTGAATTCTCATGTTGTGGCATTACAAATGTATTCTACTGTGTCATTTCTAGTGCCATTCGCCAATGCGAATGAACCTACTCCAACATAACTATTAAAACAATCCAAAACATTTACTCCAACTGATTATTTTTTAAAATAATAATAATATAGACGTTGTCGGCCAATAAGCTTACAGCTTTTAAGGGCCCAAGCGGCAGATGTTGAGTGGAAGGTTTTACCACCATCAAGAACAGTTGCTATTTGCCGCAAGAGGGAGGAAACCAGAGTACCCGGAAGAAACCATCGTGCAACAGGCGGGAAACAACCGGGGAAAACCTGAGTCTGTAAAAAGCCAGAGATGTACAGCTGGGACAAAGATGCCTATCGAATCTGAGGCCCCAGTGCTCGCAGTGCTACCCGTGTATCCCCTATTATTATTACCACCTACATGTGGTAAGTTTGACATTTCTAAATAGATCATTCCGATTTCAGGTTGCACGAAGAGCGAGGTTGTAAAAGAGCGTGTTACGATTCTTCTTCAGCCGAGAGCAAAATTGCGCCAGGTAATTCTGTCAGAGTTCGCTACCAAAACAACAACAGAGAACGATCTTTTCAAATACATTGGTACTAGTAAGAGTTCCCACCTACCGTTAAATCTGTTTCTGTTCTGTGGTTAAGTTTGACATTCCATAGTTCCGGTTTCGGGTTGCATGAAAGAGCGCATTACGATTCGTCTACAGCCGAGAGCAAACATGTTCCAGGAAATTCCATCTGCGTTAGCGACCATAACTACTGCAAGAGAACGATCTTTGCAAAGATCTTTGAGGATCTTTGCAAAAACCTTCAAGAAGAACTACATCGATAGTTCTTTTTGCGCTCTGCGCTCCTCAGTGTCAGATATTTACAAGAACAGACACAATTTCAGCGTTCGTACCGACTTCCCCTTTATACTTTTCACTTTTAGTTGCTTTCCCCTAAAGTTCACCACAGCACGTTCCCTTTTTTTTGTGCTCCTTTTTCCTGCGTGTCCCATTTTCGTGACTGGGAGTACTTAGGCTTTTGCTCCATCACCACCGCTCCAACAGAGCCCACCCAACCATCCAGCCAACATGGAAACAGTAGCAACAGCCAAGAAAGGCGAACACTACAAGGAAGACTCCATCTTTGTGTAACAAGGCTGAAAACCCATGAAATATTTATACCTTTGTCGGCCTCGTTGGGAATCGGAAACCGAGCAACCCTGAGCTTCGTTTTTCCCTCCTTCTTTCTCTCTTTAGTTATTTCTGTTTCTTTGGGGGAGGTTGTGTTGGTTTGCCTCTTCTTTTTTTGGTACATTTCCAAATGTACCGGAGCACAAGGCTAATGGAGGGAAGAAGCCACGTCGGGCGATTACACCAGTCCGACTTAGTAAATACCATTTTTCTTTTCAACATGGCGGCTCCTCTTCTTTGCCTTGATCAATGTCTTGTGTTGCCAACTCAACTGCGAACGAGAAGGTCACCAGTACGTGTGCAGTTCCCGACTTGCGCGAATGTGTGTGTGTGTGACAGTACGCGTGCCAAAAAATCTAAAAGCAACGAATAACTTTTTAACCTTAAGCTTGAAAGCAAAGCCGACGATGCGCAACGGTGAGCAAAAGAGAGGAAGAGACAAAGAATGAAAAAAGAAAAATACCTCAACTGGACATCTTCCATTGGGTTAGCACATTCGCATTGTGGTCTATAAACATTCTTGGATTGTAAATGTTCCTTAGCTCTGTCGTTTGAGTGTTATGCATGTGATCAAGAAACCGTGAAGTGGTCTTATACGGGACGCAAGAGCTGGTTTGGGGGTGGGGTGAAGTGGCTTGGTAGGTTAGTATATAAGTCCCGAGCTCTAATCCAGGGTAGATAAATAGGTAGCGACACTTTTCTGAAAACATGAAATAAAATAATACCTGCGTTCATCAACGGCACCAGAAGGCAGCAAGTGTTAGGTGCCCGTAGGAGGCGAAATTTGAAATAAAAAATGGTGGCATCGTTACCGTGGTAATCGCACAATACCTTCAGAAATTGACGAACTACTCGTGCATGGGCAACATCCGAAGTTGAAGAACTCATTATGTGTTAAATTCAAACCCTATTCAGTTCGTTATAAGAAATGTGAAGTACAGAAGAAGCTTCAGCCTAAGCGGTCTCTCAGAACGCTTCTCGGAACTAGTGCCACTCGAAACTACAACCCGTTATAAAATTGAATATCGGCCAAGAAAGGCGAACAGTATACGAGGAAGACTCCATCTTTGTGTAACAAGGCTGAAAACCCATGAAATATTTATACCTTTGTCGGCCTCGTTGGGAATCGGAAATCGAGCAACCCTGAACTTCGTTTTCCCCCACCTTCTTTCTTTTAGTTATTTCTGTTTCTTTGGGGGTAGCGAAGAAAAATTTGATAAACCAGTGCTGATCTGTCTTAAAATTATTTTAATGTCCTAATGTGACATATGATATTTTTTAAGAGATTAATTTGTACAAGCTGTACCCCCGGCGTATAGCTGGTTCCCGCATACCTGAGCGTAACACTGTAGTGGGCCCCGGTTTCCCCTCTTGTGTGGTCTGAACATCCCCATCTCTGCTCCCTCTTTGAACCCCTACTGATTTGTGTTATGGAAGTAAATGTTTATTTTCAATGGAGGACGTTTCTCTGGATACCAAGCCCAATAAACCCAACAACGGTTGTGCATGCAGTGATTGTTACTCAACCAACTTTGAAACTCTTCCAAGTCGGCTCTTAAGTGCTAGCTTTATTAATGCAATATGTGGATTGTCGATTGCCATAGTTTTGATCGCCATGATGCTTCGCGCTTCCTGTTACTTGACGACAGCGCTCTCTAACGGTAAATCGTTGAAAGCAGGTACTAGTTTCATCCAAATGTTTACCGTTGTAAGAGAAAGAGCGCTATTACCTATATATTCCACCTTGTTCTAACCTATTGGTGCCAACTGGCGTATCTGTAAAACTAACAAGGTCTCCTAAATCTGTCAGCAGATGGTAATGCGCTGCAAAGACAGTCGATGTGATGTTGCTAGAATGTTTTGGAAGGGGCTACTGAGATGGCCATTATGCAGGAGGCTTGGCTTGAAGAAAGGTACAAGACACAGCGTGATAGTGCAAGGGTTGTTATCATGGCACGTCTCCACTACAGTACCGGCCGGATCTTGGGTGAAAACTAGCATACGCGAGTGGATCAGGCAATATGGCCGCCGAAACTGTCACTGATTCGATTGATTTAACCTGTTGCCACTTTCTGTCAGCTGAGGGCAACAGTACAACCCAAAAGAATGCCAACTGTGAAACTGCCACTCATCCCTTGAAACACTTTCTCGATACACGAATGTGTCTCTGTTTATTCCAAGCGCTTAAGTGTGTGGTCGAATGATAAATTAAAAAAACTTAAAAAAAATTCTTTTATACATAATACAAATTTGTCGCGCAAATCCACATAAAATTAAAATTATTATTTCGACACTGCCACTAGCTCCTAGTAGATGTTGTGACTTACGAACAAAAACCGTATTTTACCGGCTGGCTGTATTGAGGACTACGGCTCCTTCGCTTAGCAACACCTTGGCACCTTAACATCTCTGTAATGTGTGGTGCAGTGGCAACCCGGACCACTGCACTGTGACTGAGGTTGGCGCTAATGACCAAGTTGTCGACGCGCCATTAAGCCTCAATCCCCCCCTCCCTTGGCAACGTCGCTTCGTAGCGGCCATATTGACTACCCCTCTGAAATGATTACAGATCGGGCCGGATACTTTACTGACCATGGTCACGGTAAGGGCCTTTGACCAAGATGCATGGCTACTGAACCTTACTGTTACACATTTTTAAGTACATCTGCCGATATCTGCTCGTTTAAAATTTTTTAGTTTGTTTGTGTTTATAAACATTTCATCCGTTCTCGCCTAACTGAAACCCCGAACTGAAAGTGCTCCTGTTGGAAAGCCTCAAATACGAAGAAACGACGCACAATATTTCCCCCCCCCCCCCCATTTTTGGGGACGAAAAGTCAGAACACCTTAAAAAAAACACCTATTCGCTTTTATTCAATAAAACAAGCACCAGGGCGGCGCTTCTTGATAATGAAAACCCACGTTAATATAGCACAAGAGCTGATTAATTTCTCAGCATGTAGTCTCCACCCGCATTTACATTAGGAAAATCTTTTGTTGTCTTCGTGTGGGACGACAATTTTATCGTTCAATCTTTTTTACACCCGCGGTCCCATCAGCTGGCGAATCCATTTTAATTCACTTTTTCCACTTCCTCGTGCGGGGGCTGCGTTCCCCTCTCGTACAGAGGCGGTGAACGAACGATCGTGCACGGGTTGCCAATATGGGGAGTACCGATCGTCTACAGCCGTTTCAGCGTTGTTTCGCAAAAGACAACTGTGGAGTTAACACGAAACGACGATAGGGGAGCGTTATTGTGCTCGTGACCCCGCCATTTTGACCTGCACCCTCCCCAAGGGATTCTGATAGCTTCCTCGCGTCGTCGAAATCAAGCATGCGCGTGTCGGCTCTGCCATCTGGCGGCAATATTTGAACGCATCAACTAACAGATTAAAATGATTAAATGAAAGACGGTGTCTGTGAAACAAAAAAAATGTCCCCTCTCTCCCTCCTCTAAACCCTTATTTGATTACGAATTTTAATCCAAAAACCAACTGTAGCATCTGTGTGACGGCTGGCTGGCGTGGTGTAATGACTAGAGAGATGGTGCAACAACAGGCACAAAAGGCATGACGATGTCTAGAATGGATTGTGTGAGTGTGATTTTTTTTTGTATGAACCAACAATGGATCCTTCCATGTGGCACGAAGGGACCCAGGTGACTGTTCCCACAATTTGCAATAAAAAAGTGGCATGCCCTTAATTAAAAGTTGATTAAAGAGCGACTATAGAACAGTGACAATGACGTCATATAATTACATAATAACGCTATGCTGGAGCTGGGATAGCTGCAAGGGGCACTGGTTAAACATAGAGGGGAAAAAGAAAAGCGTCTTAAAGAAGCCAAGGCTAGAGCGGATTTCTTAAGTCTAAAATACGCGATTTTTCTATTTGTTGGCAGTTGATGAAATTCTTAGCAAGTGGAATCTTTTCTTTTCCGATTTACAACCTCGCAGCATAAGGGATTGGCGAAAAACAACATTTTTTAGGCCTAAGAAATTCACTTTCACAGCACTGGCTTGACTAGAAGTGCCGTTGTTTTTTGCCTCCATTTTAATGTAGTACCCCTTGTAACTATCCTCCAGATGCTAGCCTCGTAGCCAATACGGCGTTGTTGCCGTTGCTCTGAAAAATAGCACACGTGACTGGGGTAGACAATATGGCCGCCGGAAACACCACTTATGCGATTGATATGTTCGTTGCGGCTTTCTGTCAACTGAGGGCGACACCGACCATACAAACTGCCAACAAACGTTCGCTTTTTTTTTTTTTTGCAAGCGCACAAATAGTTTAACTGTGACTGAGTAATATTTTTAAAATCCATTTAAAAATGTTTTTGTAGATAAGAAAAATTTACCAACAAAATCTATGTAAAAATTTAAATCATTATTTTGAAAACCGTCACTAGCTGCCAATAGATGTCGCGTCTCTCCGCACAAAGATGCTTCCTCGAAGGACAGACCTCGAAGAAATGAAACAGACGTGGCGGCTATTTCGTCTACTCCCCTAATATCGTTGAAGAGCGGGCCGAACAGTTTTATTAACCATGGCTCGGTACAGCATCTACAATACCGCCATACTGGCTACGAGGGTTGCATATGGGGCCGGTCGTTGAGATAACTGCAAGGGGCACTGGTTATAAAGGAGGTGAAAACATTACCGTAGTTTGTAAAACCGATTCTGTCATCAGAGCGGGTTTCTCAGACCTAAAAATGCTCACTTTTGGGATTTGTTGGCAGCTGTTGCAATTTTCTGCAAGTGGAATATTTTCTTTTCTGGTTTATAACCGTTATATATATTTCAGAGCGTATAAGAGATAGGTCAAAACAACGTTTTTAGGCCTAAAAAAGCTGCTCTCACAGCATCGGCTTGACTAAAAACGTAATTTTTTTGTACCTCCATATGTATCAGTGGCCCTTGCAGCTAGCTCAACGACCTGCTCCAGATGCAAGCATCGTCACCAGTACGGCGTTACTGTCACTGGTCTATTGGTGGCCAGCGCAACATTTAGTTGAAATTGAGGAGATGGTAATGAAATCCAATTGCGTGATAATTTCGAGACCCAAAAAATAAATTGTGCAATGAAAATGTTACTACTGTAATAAGCTAGCAAGGTCACAGCTCATTTTGAGGGAAACGTTAAAAAAATTTTGAATACACATAAAATGGGGGTGAAACTGACGCATACGTGCATTTTAAGCCAATCCCCATGTCCATGCGAAATCGGGGGACCGTGCTATTGAAGTGCAACGAACCAACAAAGCAATTTTTCTTAATTGCATAAACGACAGTCGGTACAGGTTAGGCTCATCATTTTTACGCTACGAAATCTTCAAAGGCACTAATGGTCTAAAATAGCCTTAAAATCGCCGAAATTTCCCGTTGTTATACAATTTCTTGGGGGCTTAGGGCTTCGTCGGGCAGATGACCGGAAGCAGTTAGCGTTCTCTAAAACCATTTTTTGAAGTGTAACAATGGATGAGGTATGCAATTTATTTGTGATGCAATTCATAGTGATTTTTTAAAGTATGGAGTCAGTACAATAACAGTTCAATTTTTCCAGTGATATGGCGGGTAACGAATGAAGACGTCCAAGTTAAAAAAAATAAATAAAAAGCCAAAAAACGTCAAAAACAACTTGTTTGGAATGAATGGTACAAGCCAAAGGGGCAATGTCAACATCGATCTGGCAAACTACAATGCACAAAAACGACGTCATTGAACTTTACATTGATTGCTTCCTGATTCTCACTGGATGAAATTCCATGTAAACAAACTCGATAAATGTTTTTTTTTTTCCCTCTCATGATGAAATGAAACGACGACACAAAATCAATAGACACAGAGACAGAGAGAGATGTCATTGGCCTCCAGATATTCCTTAAATAAATAATTCGCAATCCAGCCGGAAATTAAATTATTTTCCACGTAGCTTCATAAGTCTAGACAAATTTTGTTCTGGAGGCAGAGGGAGGGGATGTGTCTTGTTACAGTTGCTTCAAACACACATACCCATTCATTTGAGAATTGGTGGGATTTGCTGTAAATTTCCAAATCAGATAAAACACTTTGCAATCTATTGAATTTCGGAAAAGATATCCGTGAAGAACCGCCTGTTTTCAGGGATGTTTTAGTGGTAAGGTGTGAGTCAAGCTAACTTATAGACTTATTTGAGTTTTTAAAAATTTTTATTTGTAAATTTTATTTGTGAACATAGTGAATTTAAGAATTTGTACACTATGTGAATTCCTGAACGGAAACTTCCGGGTTAGAAACTTCCTGTCAACGAAAATCAAGCTAAGGGAAAGACGTCCCTTTGTCCCCGACACCGGCTTTTGCGTTTAAGGTAAGACCGTATTTTTTTTTACCGTAATAGTTTAAATAAGACTACAGTACAAAATGCGCAATTTGTGAGTCGTAGGTTTTTAGGTGTATTTCAAAGTGTCAGTAGCCTTCCGTCGGACAAAAGGTTGCCGGGTTAAGCTTGCGACTTTGTTTTTTCCGTGTTGGTACCGTGAAAAATGTCGTCAGACGCCTTACAATGGGGTGTGCTGGCTGAATTTGTCTTGTGTAGTTATAAAAGTCGGTACATCAAGTGGTGGAGCTGTCACAAGGCGTATTAGGCGTCCAAGCTGTTACAATAAATCTAAGGAACAGGGTTGATGGCCATTGTTGCTTGAGATCTTGGGTTGCAACATGGAAAAGAAACGAAATTAAATTCCTTGGTTGCGAATTTCAAAACCTTCCCACGCATTTATCCAGACGCCTACACGCCCCAAACCAACATAAGGACAATATTCATATCACCATGCATTCGTTTGTAAGCCGTGAGCTGTGTAGGCCTTCTCAATTGTTCACTAGCCATGAGCAATGAGTCTATGGGATTTATCATGGGACAAACGTTATTAGCTACACTAAAGTATAAATCAAGTTTTACATCACTTCTCTTACAGCAGGATCTCTGACTGGATTGGCCATTCAACAGCAGCCGCCATCATGCGTGCGTGTTCGATTCGCCTGTGCCGAAATGACGTCACACTTTACTTCGGCCATTACGCGATGGAAGCTGGGCGTATTCCTAGACTTTAGTTCAGACTTTTTTTTTTAATTTGGGAATTTATAAACTGTTAAACAATGCTAGCTGGAACTTCCTTGAAAAGTTCACTTTTCTGTCGTGTCTCGAATGAAGTACAGGCGTGTTTTGTTTAATGTCTGGACAACCGCCAACTTGACCTACTACAAGACTACCCACAGTCTGCCTCTCAGCGAGCTTGACCACAATCAACTGCTGAACTATGGTCCTCATTCCCACAAACGCATTCACCTGTCATCCAAACATTCTTTTTTTTTTCTTTTTGTCTCGTGAAAACGCACGTCTACGTGGTTCCATCCATTTCCGTGTGCTGTTGACATTTTTCTGCCTCGATTGTAGTTTTTTTTCTTTCATAAAGACAAACGTTCATGGACAATCCTCTTCCCAACAAAGAACAATCTCTAGAGCGAGTCTGCTTCTGCCGTAAAGGAAGTCTAAAGCCTGAGCTTCTTATCATTGGGTCGGTTCTATTGTTCACCTTCATTGCGCCAGTCTAGTCATGAAACATACATGAGCATGGTAGCGTGCAAGGCAAGTGAAAAGAAAAGAGCTTTACTTGCTGCTTTCAAGCTAAGGTAGGTAAAGCACGAGTTATTTCAATGGCGGGTCAGAGTCAGCGACGTGCATGGATGCACTCCCTTCCCTCCCTTCCTCCTCCTACGGAATGGACTCGACCTACTTACGGCTAAAAGGTGGAGCGCTCGTTTTAAAGCTGCAAAACGAAACGCCGAGTATCTTTCACGTGGAAACGAGACTTCGTTCGGGATTTGGGAAAATACCGGCAAGCGGCGTTTACTTTGGCGCGCGCACGACATTAAAATTTCAAAGATCACACTTCACCTCAAAGAAATGAACGAAAACTGTGTCCACTTGGATTTACGGTGGATTTATACACGCAATAGAGATCAGTGGCTCCACGGGAAATGCGGTAAGTTTGAATTCCGATTCTGACACGGCCGAAAGCCACGTGAACCTCGTTTCGGTTTCGTTTTTGCGTGGACTCTTCTGATGAAGGTAGACGCTGCATTATTACACCGAAAATTCAAGTGCACAGAGTTTTTGCTCATTTCTTGTGGTGAACTGCGATTTTTGGACTTCAGTATTTCTTAATCCGATGCTCTTTCTGGCCTACGTAAAATAATGGTCCCCTCGCAAGTCAGACGCATAGATACAAAGAACACAAAGAATTCATTTAAAACATTTACTTAGGCTGGTATGAATGTAGCGAAATTGTCTCACGGAAAAATACTAAAAAAAAAAGGAAGAAAAAACGGGAAAACTCCTTTCCAACATTTTCACACAATTTACCTAAGGCCACTAAGAAGTTTAATTAGGTGGTACTCAGGAGCGCACGTATGGATTTTTTTCCTCAGCGCATGAAACGATTTTTATGACTTTAGTCTAAATATAAAAAAAAAATTCGCATTAGCACTTTAATCAAACATTTCCTGGAGCCGATGACCACATCAGTTCTTGGCTCCATTCAAATGAGCGCCTCGAAACAAATGGAGGGTCGTTGAGAGGAATGACACAACTGAAAACTTGGATCTAAAGAATGACTTTTCACATGTACAAGTTTCGCACGCTCACCCTGCAATTAAAACACAGATATTGCACTCCACAGCAAAATGTAAGCTATTGATTTCGTTTTCTTAGGTAAAAAAAAAGCCATTGCCCACTTCTGAAAATTCACGAATAAAACGTAAAAAAAATTAAAAAAACACTGTCTGCTCGCGTCAATTTTTTTTAACACCACTTCCGAGAACCAGTCAGGGTTGGAAAAAATCATGATTTTTTTTTTAAATCAAAAAAATCGGATTTATTTGATTTAAATCAGATTTTTTTGATTTAAATCGAATTTTTTGATTTAAATTGTATTTTTCGAAAAAAAGTTATTTTGTATACAACATTGAATTGGAGGGGTAAAAATCATTTAAAATACAAAATTTATTTCAAAACCTTGGTTAACCAAAGTTGGGTGATAGTTATGTTTTCATTATCTTCTGGCTCGGTTACTATATTTGCATTTAAGCATAACTAGGGGAGTCTTTTTTGCGGCTTGCTGCAGACTTAACCTACTCTTTTCTTTTGTCAACCAGGCCCACAATGACTTTCCTAGCTACCGGCACAGTTTCACTTTAGTTTCCGCATTGGGAAATCCCATGCACAGGTTAAGAGACTAGATAAACAAACAAAATGTTTCTTATAGTCTCTTAATGCTTGCTAAATGGTTAGGGTTAGGCTAACACCCCAACATAGAAAATAAACCTATGAAGGATTTTGCTCTTGCGCACTCCAGCAACATCGCAGTCATTTTGCAAAACAGTGAAGTATTTTTCAATACAAAAAATTGATAAATAAATGTACTAAAATAGGCAAAATGATTTAAATCAATGATTTTTTTTTAAAAAATTCAAGTGATTTAAATCGGGTTGATTTAAATCAAACAACCCTGGAACCAGTAAATTAATTTTTAGCGGTCTAATGTTTCAAAAGTGAGTCAAACAGGGTACGTAGCCCCATGGATAAAAACGTAACTTTAATTGAAAGCGAGACACGCGTGAGTTTTGATGTCTTTTTATGTGTTCCGAATTAAAATTGTACATTAATTTCGGCTTAATTTCTCTGCATTATAATTCGGGGTGTGTGAATGAAATTCCTCAGAGTCTATCTTCAGAAATTGTGAAATAACTAGGTAATTTCACCATTTCTGACGTTAAAGCATTTTTTTTGGGGGGGGGGGGGGGGGGTCTTTGCAACGGCTGTTAATGGCGATTTACGGTTTAAGTGTTCCTTTTCCAAATGCCCCTCCCCCGCCCTAATGTGTTTTTCAGCACGCCCCTACTGCTAAGTTGCCTTTTCTTTTTACTTAACGACAAGATGTATCGAACCTCAAAAAAAGAAGGAAGACGGTGCACGGTAATTCGAGTTACAACACTGCTTTTAAGTTGTCAAATAGCTGGGACAGAAATCACAACACGAACGAAACACGTCAATCCCCCGCCTTACGAACATTTGTCGCTTGTAAAATCTGTCCTTGAATCCTTCTTTAGACCTCGTTTTGGCTTTTTAACGACTCTAGCAAAGATTGGAGAGACGGAGTTGGGGGTAGAGTATAAAGGCGAGGGGGGGGGGGGAGGGGATAGGGAGTGTCGGTGGTGAAGGAAAGAAGATCTGCCCGGCTGGTGTCGAACCTCCAACTCCACTTTCTCCTCCTGCACCTCCCGCACTAACGCTTTTCGCAGACAGGCAGCAGTTTCTTTCTAAAAGACTCGGCCAAGATTCGGGAGGTGCTAGCCATCACAGCGACCCCTCGCCCAAAAACCCTATAAAGACTCTCAGAGGGCCGCGCGACTTCTGATGACGAAAAACACAGGCGAATTACAGGGAATAGGACTATTCAACTATTAAGAGAATATGACGAGGACCTTGATGTACCCACCAAAAAATTTAAAAGGAGAATGTATTTCGGCCAAAAGTCACCTAATATTAAATTAAATTAAAGTAACACCGGAAGAAAGCAAGCTTATGTAACCGATTCACAACAAAACATGCAACAAAAAACACTTTAACACTGAGTGAGATCGTGCTGTCTCTTCCAACTACTGGTCGAAGGCGCTGTCACAACACTTTCTGGGAGTGCGTTCCAAGAATAAGGCCGGGTTTACGCAACCACTCGCTTTTGCATTCTCGCAGCTAGAAGCTAGAAATTACCTCAAATTCCAACATGGCGGCGGTTTTATGTCTGCCGCCTCGCAACGAAAACAACAAATAACGTGAGTTCAGAAGCGTTTGGGAAAATTGTTTTGTCATGAGGAATTCTTTATATTATTAGCACGGATTATAAGAATGCAAGTATTTACTCAAACGATGTCGGATTTAGCTAATCCACGTAGCGTTGTTACCATGGCAACGACACCTTTGAAATCGCGATTAGATTCTTGCTGCGAGAATGCAAAGGCGAGTCGTTGCGTAAAGGTGCCCTTAATGGCTCTCACAGTGAAACAAGACTGTCCAACAATGTGCGGATTCGTGGTTTTGTTCACTTCATGCCGTGTCCTCTGGTTTGCGTGACAGTTAACCGTTGAAAAAAATAATCGACAGGTAAAATGACTTCGCCAGACAGAATTTGACGGGTCTTGATAAGGTCACCTTTTATACGCCACTCAACAAAGGTTGTCAGGTAAGCCTTTTCAAACGTTCTTCGTAAGGTAAACCCTTCAGTGAAGAACAGTGCCTGGTGACGGCTCTCTGAACTTGTTCCAACCTGCACATATCACCATTGTAATGTGGTGACCAGGCGTATACACAGTATTCAAGTCTTGGTCGGATAAACGTCATATACAATCTTCTTGTATTCGTATATATGTGTCCACGATTTGAACACAGACTTTAAACTAAAAAACGTTTTCCGAGCATCATTCACAACTTGCTGCACCTGATTATGGACCTTAAGTTGGTTGTCCACAAGGATGCCCAAATCTTTCACGACGGTGTGTGCTTGCAACTGATGACCAGACAAGTAATAGTAAAAATCAACAGCCCTGCGTTTGCCACACATTTTGTGTGTGAAATTCTAGTGTGTAATTTTCGCTAACGGTATATTTGCGACTTAGCTCATAGAGGGGAAGTCCCGGGTTCAAGCTTAGCCCCAATTCCAACCCCTGCTCATTTGGAAGAGACGAGACCTGGAAATTCGCTTGTGCTCATGCCGATTATGGTATGTAAACGTTTTTACAAATTTCCTTACAAACTTTGCCCTTTCTGTTCCGACATAGCCACAGCAGACAAAACGGGCATTAATCTGAATCTCCCCCTACGTGTAAATCGTCATGGAAAAGCGAATCGCTTGTCCTTTCTGATTCAAGTTTTTCGATAATGTAAGCGATTCGTTTTCAACCCCCCCCCCCCCCGCCAATGAGCAGTGCAACTTCCCCCGCCAATGAGCAGTGCAACTTCTCTGCGGCACTCCCTACTTGCTGGGAAGCGAAACCGAACCAAATTCAGCATGGCGGCCAGTATACGTAGGCTACAGCTTTTTAAAAGGCTCAAACGGCTCAAGGCTCAAACGGCAGATGTTTAAAGGTATGCTGTCTCATGGTTCCCACCTACATGGGAAATCTGGAAAACTCAGGTAATTTAAACTAACTTTGAAACTCAGGGGGAACTCAGGGAATTCTTTGATTTTTTTACGAAAAAACCTGGAAAACTCAGGAAAAAAAAATTAAAATTTCAAATAATGTATTTCCAATGTAAAAGCTTCAGCTTTTTAAACACATAACTGGTAAAATGTGTAAAAAACATTCCTTCCTAAAATTACGGTAAATAGCCTGGAAAATGACTTCGTCTACTCTGGAAAACCTTGAAAACGTTGGGACTACTCATCCTATATTTTCCTACATTTTTTAGCAATCCAATATTTTTCTATAATTCTACGAAATTTCCTATATATATCCTATATTTCTGTAGAGTTTCCTACATTTTAAATTTGTTATTCTTCCCAGACTCATCTGATTAATAATGCCGTAAATTCCTGCAAAATAAGTCCTGGGCTTAATTTCGACTTTAAGCCATGCTCTGCTACAAGTTAGCGGATTTGGTATAGACATTCCCTGCCTGCTTTTTCCCCTTACTTTTTGGGCGTTGATGACGTCATCGCCGTTGCGTCTTCCCGTGATGTTGGAAAAAGTTAAATGTCTATGAGAAAACAAAAAGTTTTAAAACGGCGAGAGAAAGAATTAAGTGATCACGAAAAAAGTGAAGAAGGAAGTGAATGCTTCCTAACGGCTGTATTGAGGAAGCATCTAAGATGCTAACTCGTGGTATGAAAAATAAAGACACACAATTCAATTCCTCATTTCTCCGATATTTTTGGACAAAATTGCTAGAATTTTAGACCTGTGAATTTGAGTGGTCAGCCTGCATCAAATGTAAATAAATTTAGGAATTCGTAGATCATCAAGGTTCATCAAGACGTCTTGCTGGTTTTCGTTGGGATGGGGCAAAATGGAGCCGCACCAAACGAACACGCTTTGAGTATAGAAATAAAACTGACTGCACATCACAGTGGTGTCCTGCGTACCGTGGATGCTATCTGAAACCCGGACATCGATAAACCCGGCCAATGATTGAAATGTTAAAGACGTATAATTAACAGAAAACAAAAATTACGGTCAAGCAACGATTAGTTTCCAAAAAAGTGTCTGCCTTTCAAGCGAACAAATTTAGGTGAAATTACTTTACCGCAATGTGAAGATTCAAAAGGTTGAGCCCTGACACGGCAAGTGAACCTCAGGAAGATACTCGCAACACAATTTTATTTTGTGTCACAAACAACAGCAATGATACACAAAACAGCACGTCAGTCCGCAACAGTCGCCGCCAGCTGGTAAACCATTTTGTGATACCATTTTGCTAAGAAAGACTAACCACCAAGTTTTTGGTTCCAATCGCGATTGGGAAAAATTCATGATAAAAAAAAGATAAACTTTACTTAAATCATATTTTTTTTTTTGCGTTATTGTAGATAAAGCAGTAATATCGCATTTGTGGAAAATGTTTAAATGTCGTCATTTTTAGGTCAGCCTGTGCAATGTGTTAACAAGTTTCTTTTCCTGAACCTTTTCTTGGTGAACACTTTTTTTGGGTGTAAGCCAAATTCGGAAATGGCAAATAAGTTTGTTGCTAAAGGACGTTTGATGAATCATCCGGAAGTTCATTACTAGACTTTGAAACTAAAATTTCAAAGTCTCAAAAGTTTCAAAGACTAGCAATGAACTTCCGGACGTTTCGTCTAGTGCCATAACAAACTTCAGCATTTTCATGAAAGTTTCTGAATCTCATTAAATCTGGGGGTCAACCATGGGATTGACGACTGCAGTTCATCGAAGGTCACACAAAATAAACAGAATCTTCGCAAAGGCCGAGACGTTATTCAGGGAAGGGGGACTAAGGTTTTAGTGTCGGCCACCAGGTCTACGCCAAGAAGAGATGGCTGGCGTGCAGTATATGCGTGGGGTGGGTATGTGGGATGGGAAAATGACACAACGTGGTGGGAAAGTGGCCAAGTCGAGTGCCCATCAAAAACGTGCTCGTCTTTGGAAGAAATTTACTGCCTTAAAGATGATCCCTGCACGTTCGCAAAAGACCGATAAAAGTGTCTTCTTCCTTTCCTTCTTTCCGATGGGCTTATTGTGCGTCACTTACCACCTCCTCCCCACCCTCAACATTTTGGCAAGAAATACGAAATCCTCAACTTGATGTGTGCGGTCCGAAATCCTTTGTTAATATTGCAGGATGCGGATTCCCGAGTTTGTACTCTTTGGTGGGTACGGTCTGGATACTGTGGATCTCTGTTGACCTTAGCCCACGTTACAACGTGGCCACCGTACGTCAGTATCATTGGTCGCCAGTTTTAATACATCGATTTTAAGATTCACAGCGTATCTCAATATAATTACACACGAGGTTAGGCAGCAGGCACCGCCAGCAACGTCCCACGGCCCCACGCGTCTGGTTGGAGGGATTGCATTGCGGGAAAGCTTTTCAGGACAGCGTGCTTCGCGAAGGGGCAGCTTCAAGACCGTCTTGAACCTTAATTATTTCCGCCCGCATGAACATGAACGTTTGCTGGCAGAGCGTAATATAAGTGATTGTTAGAAAGTGGGGATCATTAGCGGTGGGGGGGGGGGGGATGATTTTGAGTCACGTGGTACGTTGATATTTCCGCCAGCATGAACACGCAACTGGAAGAGTATATAATGGAAGTGATCATTAGAAAGAGGGGATCATTAGCAGTTGGGGGGATTTGAGTCACTGGATGCGCTGATTGAGTGAGCGAAGCGAACGAAAATCAGCGTTTGCTTGCCAGTGTGTGCAACAATTTTAAGAAACTTAATTCGGTCGAACATGGACATACACACCATATCTAGCTAGTGTTGCAAACGGTGCATTCAACACCACCCATGTGTAACACGTGCTTCAGCTAGGTTAAATAATTTAAAAAACAGCCCTTCTTTAATAATGCGTGAAAGTTGAAACGTTCTCGAATAAAAAAAAGTGTTCACTGTAAAAAGAGGTATGCGCTGTCCAAATTCACCTGTTGTTCACGACTTAAGACAATTTTGGCTACTTAGGTCTACTTGAGGAACCTGTGTTTTATTTAAATTTATGCTTTCTCACCACGCAATCAATAATTCTCATCTTTCGTGGACGAGTGAACACTATAAATTCCCGTCGTTTTTGCGGGTAGAAAGCTAGTATTTTTATATTTTCGTATTAGGTAATCATAACATTGCAGGTCACGATGACAACACGAGCGTGGTCTGACCAACATCCGGTGTTGTGTGGCCTAAAGTCACCGCGTTTGATAAGCTTGAGTGTGTGGGAACGGAAGGAGACATTCTCCAAGCGCCTCCTATCTGCTGGTCCATGAAAAGAATGCCTTCTTGCACGCCACACTGCAGGCAAAACTCTAGCTATCCGTCTGTCTTGTCGGTCGACCCCATTCTTTCAAAAGACCATGGTTGTCTTCGTTTTTTTTTTTCCCTTTTTCTTTTCGCAATTTTTATCCTCACCTTTCTACATACCGTCATTTTGGTCGCATGACAGTTGGTTATCAATAAAGAATTTTTTTTCAACCTCCTACCTCGAAGGCCGACATGGCTTAGCCCATCTTTCACTTGATGAATCTACTTTTCGGCATGACGGGGGAGGGTCAATATCAATAAGAAAAAAGAAATAAAAACTAGAAAGCAAAAAAATAATAAACGTAATAACGTGTATGGGAAACTTTGGCGAACACAACATGAAAAAAGAAAGTCGTGAAAGCTTCCTTCATCAAGCTTTCCGAGCACGTTTTATGCGGTTCACGTGAAAAAGACGTTTTTCTAGATTTCATTAAGTGAATATGAATTTTAACGGGTGACAGCGTAGAGGATGAAAATTGCGTAATACAGGTCAAACTCGAAACGATTGGGCAAAAACTCGAGTGATGGTATAGCTTACCAATTGCTTACTAAAAGAAATATAAAATAATACGTATAATATACTCTTCGTGCCGTTATAATTGCGCTGTACTTTCTTGTTTACACGTGTTTGTAAGATTTCCAGTCAGAAGAACAACACTTCTTTACGGTCAATTCCAACGTTTTCTTACAGCCCGAAAACTGGATATTTATCGAAGTGCTTAACCAATCTGGTTTATTTTCAAAACTCGCCAGTGCGTTTCATTTTCATTTTTGTTGGACTTTGAGCGTTCCACGAGTTATAGGAGTTCCCTGAATTACAATATTTCCATGAGTTATAAGAATTACGAGAGTTAAAAGAGTTACAGCAGGTCTGTTAACTGAGTTTCATTAATGGGAGTCAAACAGTTATAGGATTTATACGGTTTCCACACGAGTTTCATTAGTTCCACGAAGATTTGCAAGATGGGAAACACGAGAAACACGATTTGAGACCCGTTTGGTCACACTCCGGCATTCGTGTATTGGAGCTAATATCACCAACTGCTCATGCATGCCATACGTCCACTGCTTAATGTGTAATTTGAAAAGTTCCGGGACTGTCACTTGTCATCAGAGGAAGGAGGGCAGAATCATTTATATGCGGAGCTCCGGAAGCTTTAAAATTTGTACCTATTTCAACTCCTATTTTGGCTCCTGGAAGGTAGCCTTCTTCAAGATTCGTTTTACACTGTGGGAACAAAAGTCCCTACTTAACTCCCTTCGCCCCCCCCCCCCCTCAAAAAAATAAAAAATAAAATAAAATAAAACGACAAAAAATAATATCGTGGAGTGTTATAAACGATTTTTCCTATACACCACCAGCTCCAAAGCGATCGCTACGCCGCTAAGGTCAGGAGACGAGCAAGACAAAACTGGAAATGTAAGCCTAGCGGATCGAGGCCTGAGACAAACCTCTACCATTAGGCCTAAGGAACAACACTTTAGTTTTGTGACGATGGGTGAGATTGAATTAAAACGAATTCGCTAAATGGTATGGTAGTTTTATGTTGGTTTTAGGATGGATTGCATTTAATTAGACATTGCTCAAATTTCCTAAAGATGAGACTTTTCAGCACAGGTGAAATGCTCACCTTAAAAACACCGGAACGCGTTCCGGCTTTTAAAAAAGAACCGGAACGACGTTCCGGACCGTTCCGGCCCAAATTAAGCCCTGCATACGTCAACATGCGTCACCATCATTTTGACGTAGATTCCGCATTGGTTAATTTTACGAACTAACCTGCAGTCTGGAACACAATGAATATCTTCTGTGGAAACGTCTATCCATCGCTCCTTATTGACTGTTTTGATACGAGTCGTCAGAGCAAAAAAAAATCGACGCCATGTGAAAATTTCAGAATATTACTAAATTCTAACCGAAAAATGTGTTGCGAGGTGAACAAAGGAAGGTTGGGCGAATTTAAGATATTTTGGTATAGAGTACCTAGTTTTTGTTTATGCCGATATTCGTATTGCCAGCTTTACTTAAGAAAACCGTATATTGCCTGAACGATAATATATGGCAAGGTTCACGAAATTCACCTGGACCGGTCCACTAAAGTTGCTGTCATGGTGCCGCTGGCGCGACACAGGAACACTTTGAAAACTTTGTCAGCGTTAACACAAATTTTTTCCTAACTTTCTCCCACATTTTTTGTGGGTGATATAGCGAGCGATATTACGATATATTGCGATAAGTTTCTGCCCATTAGGCCGCGAAAAGTGAATTAAGTGGTTCTCAGGAATGCATGCATGGTTTTTTTTTTCTTGGCGCATGAAACGTTTTTTCTATCATGGTCTAAATAAAAAAAATCCGATCACACATCAATGCTTTCACCAAACATTTCCTGATGCCGGTGACTAGGGTTGTAGGTCCGAAAATATTTCCGGAAAAATTCGAAAAATTGAAATATTTCCGAGGCATGCCGGAAAAATTGGAAAAATACTGAAAAAAATGCAGTTTAAACATTTCTTTCACAACTTTTCTTTTACAGCTCTTTGAAGCAAACATCACTTAATCAGAACAGTTACATTGACAAATCCCAAACGTTCAGGTAAGCTTGTTTACATCTCCCATAACCCAAAGTTTTTCAGAACCAGTGAAAGGAATCTCGAGCAAGCGGACTCGTGAAGTAAAGTAACCAAGCATACTACTACAACAAGTACAAGAACTACAAGTGCAGCAACAGCAAGTGTCGGCGTAGCTGATGCTGATCCAACTGCTGGCAGTAGTATAAGTACAAAAACTACAAGTACAACCCAATACGATATCCATGATGAACATTGAACATGATGACCTGAACAGTTCTAACGTTAGTATAAACTTCTGCCAAAACTGTAAAAATTATCAATTGGTCTGAATTGTCAAAACAGTCAATTTCGCCAAATTCTATTTTTTAGGAGCCTGTAACGAATGCGAAAGTGACAGCAGTAGCGATAACAAAAGGCCCTTGTCAGATAATGAAGTTAACCAGCAAGCAATAAGATAGATATGATGAATATGTGACTCAAACCTTACCTTTTTTATTACTCTATCAAAATAAAAAATGTCTATTACTAGTTTCAAATTTTTCGGAAAAAAAATTATAACCCCACCGGTGACCGTACCAATCCATGGCTGCCTTTACATGATAGCCAGAAAAAGAATCTAGGGGCCGTTCAGAGACATACCACAACTGAAAACTTGGATCTAAAGACTTTTATCCAATGTGCAACATCCACTCTGAACGTGAATAAACCTGACATTAAAACGTAAATATTGAAGTAGGTGAGCCCTCGATCGCACTTGTTAAGAAGTTTCCGAAAGCTGTTAAGCGACGGGGCCGAGACAATATTATTGTCGCTCAACGAATTCCAAACAGAGATCACTCTTAAAAGCGAAGAAGGATTTCCTACAATTCAAGTTTAAACCCTGGTGAATGATTCTAAGATGGTTTCCCCGATTTCTGGAGTTACGAGGAAATAGGTAGTAGATCAACAGGTAGCAAATAATGTATAATTTTGCATGTAAGAATTAAGCCAGCCTTCAGCCTTATATTGTAGTTAACATGTTCCATAGCGCTCATACTGTAGGGCTATTGTCTCCTGATCATGACGCCACACTGAAACGTGAGGCTCTTTACTTTCAATGACGTAATAAGCCATCCAATCATACGTTCGTAAATACACTAAACATACCATTTTGTTCAGTTTATACGCCTTCGCCTTCTCACCAAGTTTATAGAGTTATTTACCCATTGGCGATTATGGGTTCTAACAACAAAGCAATGCTGGCCGTAACATCACGAGAAGCCTTGTCCAACACGCCCCTCTTCTAACTTCTTCAATGTCTGACGTCATCGCCTGCAATAAGGCAAAGTAATCTCGAACCTCTCGTACGTATAAGACGAACCCCAAACTACACATTGCCAGCCATAAAACTCTCTATTCCCACGATCCCATAATTTTTATGAGCCTTCATCTCGGGAAGAAATAAGGAGCTTGTGTTAGTTTGATTGCGGTGGCTACAGTTAGGCTCGGCTGCAGAAATCTTCCCCCACCCCCTCCCTCCAGTTCTCAGTCTGTTTAAATAATTATGGCCTTCTCCACAAGGATTGGTGTGTATATACACCGCCATCTTCTGCCCGTCAGCTCGAAATTCGTGAAATATGACCATGGTCTTCCGACTGCATTTATCTTCAAGTGAGAGCGCGAGAGTTTTTTTTTTTTTTTTACAACGTCAAACTCAGAAACCCTTTAGTTTCCCCAAGAATTGATATAAACCAACGAAGTTCGCATTTGGGGTGTTGTCATAACTATTTCACTGCCTTAAAATATTAATGACAACAATCGAACCGTTTGGCCTCCACATCATGACCATTTCTTGTTTTTTTCTTGTTATTGGAACTCTTTTGCCCCCACCGGAGATCGAGCCGATGAACCGACCTTCAACTTTTATAGCTTATAGGTTGCTTATAGCTTTTATGGGGGCCTTTTGCATGCTATTTTAATTCGACTACAATAACGTTCTTGTTCTTCTTGCTGGGGAAATGTTGCTTTCACCTAGATATCGAACCGTGGAACCAATTTTTCAACTTTTATAGCGTAAAACGCAAATATTAACAAGGACATTAGCATTTTGAACATTACTTTAACGTGACTGATTTATCACATAAAGCGTTCATTTTAATTATCTCGTATTGCGATCATCTCGTATGAAAATTCGAGGTATTTAATTCACCTGAAATATCTCCTCCCAAAAAATAACAGATATTAGTATTGAAAAAAAAACCCGCTTAAACGTATAACGTACGAATATAAGCCTTAAAAAAACTTAATGCTCTATTCGGAAAAGATACAAGAAAAAGACAAGTAAGCCATCAGCGTCGCAACCAATACATGTAAAAGAAGCT
>JAHWFP010267331.1:0-40477 GCA_023313725.1 Lithobius niger | reverse complement strand
GCAGTCCTCCCTTATAAAAGCGAGAGCGTGGACGCTTTCGGCATTCATTTTACTCTCATATGTCAGGCGGAAAGGGGAGGTAGGGCAGGAGTTAGGTTACGTATGTTTTACGCAAAAAGAAACCATTTTTAGCGGGCCGGCTGGGGGGCCGGCAAAATGTTCTTTCTTTATTGCCAAAACATATTAACCTGATAATTTTAGCATTATCAGTTGACCTCGTCAAAATTGGTGGCGGGCACCGCCTTGACGGGCGCCCCGGGATGCAAGCAGGCTTAGCCCCCAAAATTTTTTTATCTGGAAGATAAAAAAACTGCACTTTATTCGGAACAGTGTGGAAATAGGAATTTGGACCTCTTTCGTACGAGATGGTGGTCCTGAAAAGGCCCGTTTTTAAGGTCTTGCTTCCTTCTGGATGGCTTGCTTCTGCTTCGTTCCGAGTGCTTAAGGGGGCTTGAGCACGGTTCTGGCTGCGACGATTGGTCCCAGACGATGTAGTCCTGTTTCTTCCCTTGATATGTCCCTCAGATAGTGGGAGGTGAAGGTTGATTGATGACGCCAGGATGCTGCTGCGAGGATTTTTTTTCGATCGGGGTGGCATTGTGGTGGGCCCATGCTGTGGAGTTCGGTCTAACCTCATGTGCCGTCACTCTCATGCTCTTGCTCATGTTTTGTTTGTCGCAGGCTGCTTCAATTGTTTTCCTAATCCAACGGGACACCATGGCGGCTGAAGTTTCTCCGGTTTGGGGGTCAACTGGGAGGAAAAGTTGATTTCTGCCTCTGCGGATGTCTTCATGTTGAGTGCGGGCTAGGCAGAAGCGTAGACCTCTGACTGGACAGAGGAGACGATCTGGCTCGTTGCCTACAATGTTGACGAGACCTGGAAACGTAATCGGTTTTGATGGCTCCGAGGGTTTTTAAGTTTTAGCTCTGAAAAATGCTCTTGGGTGCAGCGTCACTGAGGAGAAGTTTGGACCGAAGAGGCTGGATCTGCTGACAAGGCTTGAATTTCCGAACATCGTAGACTGGCTGCCAGGGTTACAAGGAAAACAGTTTTCGGGTCACGAGGTGGAGGGAGGTGTCTTGCATGGGTTCGTGTTACGATTGTAAAACGAGGGATAGGTCCCAGTCGGTTACGGTCCGTCTGGTTATTGGACGTTCGTTTTCAAATGATTGTAGTAATGCTGAGATGCGGTAGTCGTCTAGCAATTTGGTCTTGTTGGCTGCTTTGAAGACTGAGTTTAGGGCGGAGCGATAGACAAGGATTGTTGAGCCTTTTAGTTTGGCGATGTTAAACAAGTCGGTAAAAAACTTCAGGAGGTCGGGTAAAGGGGGGTCGATTGGATTAATGTGTTTATGATACACCAATGAATTCATTTAGACCAGTGGCTGTCGTACATGCGGTTGGTGGAATCTCTGGTTGCTTTTGAGGCGATACGTTCAGCTTCCTCTTGGTGAATTCCAGCCTTCTTGAGGAGTTTGACGATCGTAGCCACCCGTGTAAGTTGAGGTTCTTGGAAGGTTTGGGTTTAGTTTTGATCCTTTTTGTTGTGACAGAAGATCTGGTCGACTTCTTGGAGTGTCGACTACTAGGTCTAGAAGGAGAGGAAACCAGGCTACTGATGGCCAGAGGGGCGCTATTGGCATTGTGCTTCGTGGCGAACAGGTCCACCATCTGAGTGCCCCAGATGCTGAAGAGAGAGTCGCAGATGGATTTATTGAGGCACCATTCGCCCGTCAGTGGATTGCGGTGTGAGAGAGAGTCGGCAATTACATTTCTGTTGCCAGGAATGTGAAGTGGCAGTAGGGTGATGTTGTTCTGAATGCAAAGGTTGAAAATTTCGGAAGTTACGGAGTGAAGGGATCTTGATTTTGTTCCACCCTCCTTTCTGATGTAAGCCAGGGCTGTTGTGTTGTTGGCTTGGACTTGGATCATCTTGTTTTGGATGACTTCCAGGTTGTTAGGTGTGCGCCCCAACCGGTTTTGGATGCATCTGTGAACATGAGGAGATCGGGGGGTGGTTCGTGGAGGGAAAGTGTCTTCGAGAGGTTCGTGACATTGGACCACCATAGGAGAGTTTCGAAGGGGAAGTCGCTGTTGAACGGTCCTGGCTTGCCGGGGTGTTTTTGGTTGATCGACCAGTAACGTAACCAGTGTCTACGCGGTGATGGTGAAGAGACCTGGCCATCCATCGACCGTAGGGAACGAGGTTCGCCATTGCGTCCATCTTTCCTATGAGGGAGTTTAATTCCCTGGGAGTGAAGTAGGCTTGTTTGCAAAAGAGACGGATGTGTTGAAGGAGATCCTCGATGCGGTCCGGTGAGGGCGAGATCTTTGCCGATAGTAGCTCGAATGAAGCTCCGAGGAACGTGAATATTTGTGAAGGTGAAAGGCGTGACTTTGCATAGTTCACTCCGTAGGGGAGATGGTCTTGTCTCTATCGAGTTCCAGAGTGTGAGGGTCCGGGTTGTTGAGGGCCCAGTCGTCTAGATATGCGCTGGTTTGGATTTGATGTTGGTGAAGTTTTGCCTAGATTGGTTTTAACACCAATGCGAAGATTCTGGGTGCGGCATTCAGTCCGAAAGGAAGGCAGCGGAATTAGTACCCCCTTCGGTCGTAAATGAAGCGGAAGAGATGGGTGATTGCCGGATGAAGGGGGACATGAAGTAGGCATCTTTCAGGTCGATTGAGACTGTCCAGTCGTACTCTTTGAACGAAAGGCGTATGGACTCCAGAGTTTCCATTTTGAAGTGATCGTTGTGAATGTACTTGTTGAGAGGTTTCATATTGAAAATCAGACGGGAGCCTCCTGACTTCTTTGGTCGGGTAAATATGGAGCTGTAAAAGTCCGGCCCTGGCTTGTGGCATTCTTTGATTGCATTTTTGCGAAGGAGTTCTGAGACTTCGAACGAAAGAGATTCTGTGGTTGGAGGGGAGAACTTCCATGGAGGGGAGGCTTTTAGTGGTGGTTGAACTGGAGTGTTGGTCGAAAGTCATGTTTGATGATCGAAAGGACATCCGTGTTGTGGGGTAGTTCTTGCCAGGCCGGGAAGAAGTGCCGGAGTCTTGCGCCGACTGGAAGGCAGGAGAGGCGGGAGGCGTCATTGTTGGTTCTTGCGAAAGGAACTCCTGCCCCCCTGGTGAGGAGTGACGGCTTCGGCGGTCGGGAGTTGCGGCTCACTTTTGTTGGTTCCTTTGGCCTGAACGAGAGCGGGCAGGGTCGGACTGAAAGGGCTGTTGGTTTCTCGACTGAAAGGATGTGTTCCCATTCGTGCGGGCCTGGGGCGCTGTAGAAGAAGGCGGAGAACGAGGATTGGATTGTCTGTTCTTCTGAAATGGGCGGTTGGACGGAGGATTTTGTTTTTTTGGTTTCCTTGAAACGTCGAATCGTGGGACAAGAGTCGGGATGAGGCCACGGCATAGGCTATCAGACTCGTGGATTGGTTAGTTGTGGAGATGGTGACGAGTGGAGACGTTGAGGTTGTTAGCGGATGAAAGGGCTATCTCCCGAAGGAGGAGGGTGTTGTTAAAGAGGGCTCTGGTTGCCCAATTTACAGAGTGGTAAGTTGTGAAGCTTGCCTTCTGAAGAGCTGCGAGATTAGAGATGAACCAAAGTTGTTTGGTTTTGCGGCGCCGTCGCCGAACGAACGAAAGAAGCTGTTTTCACGGCCTGGTCGTGGAGCAAGTGGTTCCTTGTCTAGGATGAGTGGGTCACCCTTGCCGAGGAGGGAGCCTTCATTGCGTAGGAGACATGTCAGAAGGGTTGTTGATTGGCCGAGAAGGTTACGTGGTTTGTCGTTCTTGTCCCGAAGGGCAAAGCCGAATCCCGTCTTTAAGCCTCGGTTAATGACTGGTGCATCTGTAGATTGCGATGGGGTAAAAATGAAACAGTCTGGAACCGTTTCCTCGACAGTCTTGAGAAGTGCTGCGAGGGGTAGCGTCGGGTCTTCAGTCGAGTCGTCCGGGAAGTGAATTCGTCTTTCGGACGGAAGGAAGGACTGGGCCGCCGGTGCTGGCGGTGGTGCCGGCAGTGGAGGGCCTTGCGCTGTGGGCAGAATAGTGCTTCTTCGTTTCTTCAGAGTGCCTGAAGGGAAAGAAGCGGAACGTTTGTGGCTTTCATGGCTTGAAGTTAAGGCGACCCAATCTTGAGTGCGGGCGTGACGGACAGAAGATGTACATGATGGTGGTGGCATCGGGTTGTCTTTCATCGTACGAACGGCATTGTGGACGATGTTGTGTACTTCGCTGCGTGTGACGCTGCGGCCCCGACGTGAAGAGTTGGATGAGGTCCAAGGGAGAATTCCGGGCGGGTGAAAGATCCGTGGCAGCTCGACGGAGATTCCTTTTGGCTTCACGGTAATTGTCCTTCGCAAGTTGTAAATTATGACGAAGGGAAGAAAGATCCATGGGTTGGGTAGGAGGAGTCCGTTGAGCAGCCTGGAGAGGAGACGCCGAAGGAGCAGTCCCATCACCGAAGGTGACCCCAGTGAAAGGCGAAGGGATGATCGGACTCGGGGCGGCGAGGTCGAGAGCGGAAACTCAGCGGTTGCCAAGAGCGAAGGAAGCAAGAGCATGAGGGTGAGCGGCAGATGAAGCGGGAGCGGCGGCCATGTTCGATAATCCAAATTTCGTGCGAAAGGTGGGGAACTTCAGTGTGAGACGGCGTAGAGACACCTCTGGAGGAAAATGAATGCATCCACGCTCTCGCTTTTATAAGAGGACTGCGCCGCACATGCGCAGTGGGACATGCAAGCAGGCGCCTGCGCACCGGAAGAAACGTCCAGGGTAACGTCACATTGGTACAATGTAATGCTAAAATTATCAGGTTAATATGTTTTGGCAATAAAGAAACGCATATTTTGGTATTTGGTTTTTTGCAGGTATGAAACATGACCGAATTAATATACGAGGAAATAAATTTTCCTACATATTCCACGTACTAAGAAATTTTGAGGTTTACATTAGATTGTACAAGTTAAGGTACGCTATCACCCACTAACAGGTGGGAAACCACAATAACATACAAATGGTAAACAAATAAAAATTTTCGGCTTAAAATTACAGCTTGTTCACTAAAAAACGAACGAAAGAGTAACTAAAACATGTAATATCAATTAGCTCTCACCCACAAAGATCTCTAGACAGACTGTTTCGCCCTTGTTTGGGCTCGTCAGTAGAGAATACTTTGTGGAGGAGAGCTAGGCTACGCTTGCTAGGGCAAATGACAAGGGCGAAATGAATACGGTTTCAGCAAGTCAAAGAGCAGACGTTTCTGCTCTTTAACTTGCTGAAACAGTATTCGTTTCGCCTTTGTAATTAAAACATGGTATTTTCCAGAATATTGCTGTTCCACCATATTTCATATATCATGTAATGCTGTATACCATGTAACCATGTTTTAATTACGTTTTCATCTGTTTTTTCGTGCCCAAGCTGTAATTTTAAGCCGGAAATTATTTGGTTACCTTTTGGATGTCATTGTGGTTTCCCACCTGTCGGAGTGATTAGGTACTTTGAACCTACACAACCACAAATTAATTGATGTTGGTACAATTTATCTTAATTTTATTGGGGGAATGGGGAGGGGTTGTGGTAAGGGAAGGAAATTAAAAAAAAACCAATCAAATGTTCGGAAAACTTGCCCTTTAATAGCTAAAATGCGATTTAAATGACAGCTGGAGCTTCCGCAGCTCTACCCCGGACCCTGCTGGGGGAGCTACCAAGCACTCCCCCCGACTCCTTAGCTGGATCATCGTCCTCCCGACAGCTTCATTCAGGACCCGCCACTGTTAACACGCTGCATATGAAGGCAAGTAATACAGCATTAGCCAGTTTAGGCAGTTTGTACCTTTTCTTTTAGTTTCATTCAGCTTTGGGGTTATCACCTTTTTTAAAATTCCTTACAACTTATACAACCCTGACCTATGATTCACAGTTTAGACAAATCATAAGTTTGGTGACCTAAAAAGGGATGCCAAAATCAAACTACTTAGTGTTCAGATGGCGCCCTGACCACATAACACTATCCGGTTTCACGGGTCCAGAACATATTACTGATGCACACAGGTTCTGGCTGGAGACTTACCAATCACACTGTAATTAACAAAAAATGCAAAAAGATGATTGAATGGCGATTTTTTAAATTGCTGGATCTATAGCATACAGTCGGCATTAACGACTGGTCTTGTGAGAATCGGGGGACGGATCCAGCATGGTGCGGAGCGGCTTTTTTTTTTTTTGTACATAAAATTCCATCTTAAGCGATTAAATTATGAAAGGGAAAAAAACAGTGCAATGCATACTGTGAGACTATTTTGCATTGTTATCCACCACTGATGACTATACATCAAAAAGCACTTGCCCCGACATGGATTACCACCGAATATCTTAAGTTAACTGGCCGGAAGCACGTTGTCAGTTAAGTTCCCCATCGCAGACGTGTACTTGGTACATCCTCTGGTTAATAAATTGAAGGTAATGGATTCCAGCCACAGTCGAGGCACATCTTTTCTTTTCTAAGGTAGTGAATAACGTATTCTTACAAGGCCAGTCGTTTCATTGCATGTTAAATTTAACCATTTTTGCCATGCGATTTATTGTTTATTCGTTGACTCATAACTTTACTTTATAGAGTATATACTGTACAGGGTGGTCCACAAAAAAACTGACGACCCAAGATTTTTTGTCCAACCTTTCTAGTTAGCACCCCTCAGAACTAGGAGAGGACAGAAAACAAATCTAATAAAACAAGAAGATTTCTGTCATCTCCTGGTTCTGAGGGGTGCTAACTAGAAAAGTTGGACTTAAAAAATCTTGGGTCGTCAGTTTTTTGTGGACCACCCTGCATAATGAATTCAATAGAAGCCAAGACTGCAGCACCATGGCTACTTGGTATAGAGCATGAATACAATGTGACCACGAATCTGTTACTTACAGATATACTGCAAATGACTATTTTTAACATTATGATTAATTTTAAACTATTATCTAAGGACTTTGAGATGATTTTTACGTTAAGGCATGACTTTAAACTAATGCATCTTAAACTTTCATCAGCAACTGAGATGAGCTCTTTAGCAATCCCCAAATCATGTTTGAAGCGGCCGCACCAATGGTAGCCACCCTCTTCCCCCACAAATAACAGCGTTTTTAATAAAAAGGAGCCAACAGAAGCAGAGTGTGGAGTTATACTCGACGAGAAGAAAGGCTGGAAAGCTTCAACTCGTTTACAAAATTATATAAGCATATAAACAAAAGATAACTCAAAGATGACACCCACCATCGAGCTTGTTTTAACGAAGTAAACATTCTGTATAAAAGACTGGCCTTATGACAATAGAAGATACGCTAATCTGAGAAAGAAAGAAAACTACTCCGACTGGGGCTCAAACCCACGACTGATTAGAGTGCCTGTCTGGGCAGTTGTCTTTTCTTTCTTTCTCAGCTGACTCTTTTATTTTCACAAGGCCAGTCTTTTAACCCTTTACCCCGTTCCTTTTTATTAAGTTTTCCAGAACACGGTCAATATCTGGTACAATACCTGGTGCCTAGTTCTGTGTCTGCCAACCACACAGATGTGAAACAGGCAGCACTTGCTATAAGAAAACAGAAAACTTAACGGGAGTATGTTTCCATAATTACTACTGTCCTGCTGAGTCAGGAATGTGGTTAGAGGTGCGTGCCAGGCCATCAAAGCTAACTCTATCTAGGTTTTTTATTTTTAATCAACAGGTCTTAAAAATACCAACCCGATGTCAAATAATATTAATAAAATCATCAACAAACAGATGATCAGTTATTTACAGAGAACGGGGGAGATTCATTTTTATTTTTCACGGCGGCAGCGTCGGTGGCGGCATGAGGGTATATACCTGAATTTTTCTCTTCATTTACTGTTTGTAATCACTACAGATCATCAGGTTTAAGAAAACTGATTATTAAAAAGAAATGTAACTAAGGACTATTTGGTTAGGCCTATTGGTTAGGTGATTATTGTTTCCATTTTGTAACGATACTCTGTACTGCAATGGTTAAAAAACAGTGGTAGATTTATATGAGGGACAGTTGTGGCACACCGTGGAAGCTGACCAGCAGTGGCAAACTTGTTATTTTAGTTTTGACCGGCAGCGGGTGAGTGGAGCAGCAGCACACATCTTTGCACGACACATGGTTGCTTCACATGTGATAAGTTTCACTTTCGATTGTAGGTAACTTGGCACATGTGCCATATTGCAATGCCACCCGGCGTTAGCACAGAGTACAAAATATGCACTCATGACAATGATTAGCCAAACACACTTCTCTTGTTTCTATTGCCGTCTGTTAGGTATTAAAACTAGGTCGCTGTCGTCTGCAGTCTACTCGTCTTGTGGAAAAAAACTGAACGAAAAAATCTTTTTAGTTTTATGTTAAACTTAATTATTCATTCTATTACTTAATAGAATTCTACTTAATACTTAATAGTAATTCGTCAATTTTGAAAAAAAAAGTTTGTACATGAGCTGTTAGATTAATTGGTTAGGACCTAGTTCTTGAAAACCTGTATATATTCCCATAAACCGTTCATATGTAACTAGTAACATTCCTGACACATGAAAAATTTAGTTTTGTGGTTATTGTAACTGTAGTCATCATTTTGGGGATTACCGTTCATTACGGTTGGGTTCTAGGAAGCGATTTTAGAAATTCTTACGGTTGAAACTATCATTTTTGAGGAACACAATGATTATAGTTTATGGCCCCACCCTTAAAAGTGATTAAAAACTGTTTTAATAATAGTGATAAACAGATTGGTCTTTAGTTTTTAACGTCTTGACTTTTCAAAACCACCTGGTCAACTAACGTAACACAATTAGCAATGCAATATTGACACTTGTGGAAACTGTTAAGACTGATCAAAGTGTCTTGTTCAGATGGGTTTAAACGTTAACATTTTAGTAGCCATATTGGAATTCTACCTTAAAAGAAATTATAAGAACACAAAACTTTGCTTATGTTTAGTGCTAGTCTTTACTTACGCATCAACTCGACATCTTTCACTCATAGTAACTGGAACAAAGTTGTTACGAAAGTTAAGTTTCCTTTAAATTACTAATTTTTGCTCATTTTCACCTAAACCATTCCGCCTTAAAAAAAAAATCACTAGACAGAACAGTTTACTTAGACGAGCCAATTACAAAAAAAAAAAGGAAAAAAAAACTGCATCCACCCAACCCCAAAAAAATGTATACGAAAGCTTTTATTTTAATGGATTCTGGCCCCATTTGCTATGGAAAATAACACACTAATAGTTAAGTTTAATTGGACCACCAAAAATGTGTCATTTCCAAGATGATGTCTAAGATGGCAGCCGGAAGCTTAAAATGGGTCTAGCACAAACACTATTAAAAGCAGGAAGGAGGTTTTTGGTGTCCCAAGCACACACTTTATGACCGAAGGAATTCGATGGAAACAAATAAATTAGTACCATTTAATTGCATATTGCCAACTAATCATTGTGGGGCACCAAAGAATAACAAATTCACGAAAATGGTTTTATAGGTTGTTGCTTATCACTGGATATGTTATGGGTATTCTGCCCCTGCAAGTTGAATTCTCTTCTAACTTTACTCCTTCTCAATTTGAAGTGTTATGAGCTCTAATGCTATTTATCACCACTGTGAATTTTGAGATACAAGGCCCAACATTATAACTGTAGCAACAATGTATAAGGCATTCTGTAATAATGTGTTAACAATGCATTTAAGACTTCTGCTGAAGCTGCTATGTACCAGCCTGCTTATTGTTGTGCCTGATCTCATTCATATAAATTATGCCTTTTCTGTGTTTGTTATCAACACTTGCTACAATGTCTAACTCGGACATTATTTCCTAAACTAGTTGTGCCTGTGCGCATGCTGCGCACCCCCTCTACCCACCACCCACACATCCCTGATCCCCCTTCCCCTGCCGCACCCCGTTGAATCCCGTTCTTGCACTCCCATAGTGTGGGTTCTGAATATCTCTCCGCCTCCCTCTTGCACCTCAGGTGTTTGGTGTTTGGTTTTAAATTGATCAAACTGAAGACCGAGCATGTGAATGGCTCCCACATATGCCTCCCCCCCCCCCACAATTACTTTAACCTCCAATCCCCACACTCCTGCCTCCTCCCGGATTCGCATACGTGTTCCACCCATACACGCTTGCCCGCCTCACCTCCCCGAAAACGTCGCCCCGTGACATTCTCCCTTTGGTGCAGCCCCGGAAAAGTCGCAGGCGTGTGTTTGACTGAAGGCTAAAAAAAAACCTATCACTGAGAAATCCAGCATTCAGTAAGCAAGTAATCCCATGTTTAAGTTAATCCTTTGAAACAATTCACTTCGGTAGCGCGCAATGCCCGCCACACACACTTACTCTGGCACCCTCTACCGCACCCCCCCAAAAACGCCGCCCCGTGACATTTCCCCTTTGGTGTAGCCCGGAAAAATCGCATGCGTATGTTTGACTGAAGGTTAAAAAAAGCCCTGAGAAATCCAGCAATCAGTAAGCATGTAACCGTATGTTTAAGTTAATCCTTTGAAACAATTCACCTTGGTAGCGTGCATGGCGGCATTGTCGCAAGCAACGATTGTTGCTGCCCACTTAAAACAATTCAACTCCTTTCTGAAAGTGAACATTTAGGAAATAAATGCGCCTTTTCATCGTATCTAGCTGCCAATTTCGAGGCTCATTGGGGGCCTCGAAATTAAGAACCAATCGTCGTTTGGGTTAAAGTTGTCTGGTTTAGTAGACACGGGTTGTTTTTCTTATTTAGCTCAAACGCCGACAATGGCACAGTTCACGCGACTAAAACTTTGTTGGCCACTTTGGTACCACAACAATACCAAAAAAAGAACCCCAAAACGGTGCCGCGGGTCTGGTAAGTGGCGCCATCTCTTCGAAGACTTTGGAAAAAGTGTTTTAACCCGAACTTGTAGTCCAAGGCCGTCAATAGACGGCGACATGGCAGGTTTGTAAGTGGCGCCATCTGTAAGAAGACGTTGGAAAAGTGTCCCAACCCGAATTTGAAGGCGAATCCCGTCAACAGATGGCACTACTGGGTTGGGTAATTGATTGTACGACGGAATGGCGTGGCCGGTGACTTGGCCGCTTGCTCCGTATTATATATGTAGATTCCTCTGTTGACCGAATTACCACTCTTTGAGCGTTTTGGAATTGTTTGCTTGATGTAAAAACCGCCTAACCTTTGTCTTAACTTCCTCCTGACTTTGGTAGCTACACGCGTCTAGTGTATCATTAGTATTGATAATGGTGCCGCCATTTTGCCTTCCTTCCGGATGCCTATACTTTCTTCTCTCAACTTTGATAAGTCTACCATGAAGACTATTTTCAGTCTTACTGTACAGAAGACGTACAACATCAAGAGGTGCCTACATGGCTTCGTGTCAAGACTCTACTTTGAAGTACTTTCAAGAAGATTAAGTCTATCGAAGTCAGTACCGTGAGGAAGTGATACTATGAAAGCGACGAGGTAGACAAGAGGCTATTTTCTACAAAAGAATAAACCCCTTGGACCTTCCCCTTACAATTGCCTTTTTCTTCCTTTTCACTGTTCCAACAAATGAGTTCTCTAAACAGATCTAGATGCCACGTGACCTCGAACATTACTAAATGACGTAACAGAAAGAGTTGTGGTAATCACTAAGCATCTAAGAGTCCGTTAGGAATTGGATGTAACAATCTGTCGTATGTAAGCATTTCTACCCTTTAAGGAGTATTAGAGGTATGTCAAGTATTTCCAAGAATAATAAATTCACGAAAATGGCTTTATTGGTTGCTGTTTTTCAATGGATATTGCAGAGTCTGCAGACCATTTTCAGTTTTTGTTAGGTTATAAGGCAATAATAACATACAGCCTGGCTGTTGAACTGCAATTTAGGCCTGAAGAACGTTTTGGAGTATAAGGAAGGTTTATCAACGGTTTTGGTATGTTATTGACGAGGTAAATCCGAATTTTCTGTGTGGTCCCTTCTGTATATACAAATGATTCCTTAGGCTTATTAGACAAAAAAAAAAAAAAACGTTACTATCTTTCAGTCAAGCCTAATTATATCCGTTTAAGTTAATCTGAAACAAAGCCCACAAGGGCTAAAGAACCCTCCAGTTTTAGCCAATAAAAGTAGTGATATCAGAACAAAAATGGCTGCCAACAAGTTGCCAAGATAATCCCACTAACTATTAGATCAAAGGCTAAATCAAAAACCTGACAGTTGCTAAACCCGTAGCAATGGTCAAGTTTTTCATTTTAACGTCTGAAGTAGTACAAATTATACCCAAAATTCCTCAATAGGGTTGCAAAAAATCAAGGGTATGATCCTTATTTAATGTACACAACTATTCTTAGTGACTTTGGATAAAAAAAATTCTTATCTTTCGTTCAAGTCTAAATATGTTAAGTTAATTAGAAAGTCTCCCGAGTGCTTTAAAGTTGTAAATTTCGTAATAGCAATATTTCGATACATAATCAATAAGCCAATCATTTATTTTCCATATTGAAAATTCTTTTCATGATCAGTATGTCATAAGAACTTAACGTGCATGGAAAGGGCGGGAGGGGAGAGATTTGCAAAGTAACGACCTCTGGCCCACGACTATTTGCCCTACTTTGACCTTTGAACTCAAATCCATTAAGGGGGACCTGGCAGAATGGCACCTGTTAGTGGCACCAGGCAGAGTCGGATTTATCTAATCAAAAACAAACCGGAACTGTTGAGAAATTTTCCTTGTACTCCAAGACGTTTTTCAGCCTTTTATTGCAGTTTGGCAACCAGACTGTGTGTCTTATTACTATACCCTTAACAAAAAATGAAAATAGTCTGTAGCCAATGCCCAATGAAAAACAACAACCAATAAAGTCCTTTCCGTGAATTTATGTCATTCTTTGGAACCCCATAATATTTAGTTAGTTGACAATAAAAATTAACGGATATTAATTTATTTGAATCCATCGGATTCATTGGGTCATACAACGTAGGATTAGGCACCAAAACCACCTTCCTGTGTTTAAGTGTTAGACCCATTACGTTTTAAGATATTAGAACCATTTTTTTTAGCTCTTGGCAGCCATCTTGGAAATGACCCATTTCCGGTTGTCCAGTTAAACTCGACATTTAATAAGTTATTTTCCATAGCAAATGAACCTAGAATCTGTTGAAAAACCTTTTGCATTTTTTTTTCGAGTTATGTGGTTTTTTTCAAGGTCCTGGCAGCCATCTTGGAAATGAACCATTTCCGGTGGGCCTATTAAACTTTGTTAGTATGTCATTTTCCATACCATATGGAGCCTGAATCGGTTGAAAAACCTTTTGCATTGCTTTTGTTGTTGCTCAAATGTATATTGACTGGTCTAACACAGAAATTGCGCTACTAGATTTACAGCATACTTCCGACCTTGAACCACTACTGAGCCATTACTAATTTAGAGAAAAACACGGGAAACAATAAACAGGGGCTAAGCTATTGCAGAATGCCTAATGCCACACTTGTTTTTATCCTGTAACTTAAAATGTTACTGCACTATTACTACTTAAAGGAATTCTCTGGTTTCAAACTTACCACCTACAACTTTGTCTTGTGGTTTGTTTTACATCCATTAAAGACAGAAGCAAAACGACACATATCGACGTAGTCCACCCAAATAATTTTCTCATAGCTTCATGATTTGATTTGAATATTGCCACCATTATAATTCCACAGGGGGGAGATCCCAAATTACACTATGGAAACATGTTATTTGATAATATGCAGATGGAGAGCACGTGCCGAGAAGCTGGCAAGCCACGTGAGGCCATCACCTTCGGTTTCAGTTATAACCATGAAAAAGGTGATGAGAAAATCTATGTAGTTTCACGTATATTACATACTGGGCTAAAAAGTGGCTGTGAGTGGCTAGCGTCATTTGGGAGTATCAGCCTTAAAAAGAAATCCACGAGCAGACATTTTACTTTGGGCGATTTGTAGATGTACGGCCTTAAATCAACGCTTATTACATTATCAAAAGCTGTCTCCTCACTCTTCGCAGGTTATCGCACTTGTCGGATTGGGATTGCAGTCTGCCCAATAGAAACAAATCATGCGTTTCCATAGTTTAAATCGATGTGTTGAGATTTCCTGCCATATGGTGGAATTTGGATGATGATGTTCGAATCAAATCACAAAGCATTCAGAATTTATTACTGGTGCTTACTGCACCAATATTTGTTGCCTTAATGTATCTTAACGGTTGAGTAAAAAATGAAGGAGTCTTGTGTAAATAAATATACCAACTAACGGAATTTCTCTTCATCACTTACGGATGGAATCAGACAAAATTCGGTTAACTACGACTACAAACTGCTGCTCTGCCATTCCTGATTAACACAAATGAATGTAAACAATTGCTTAAATGTAGAAATGTTTCAGAGACGAATACTGAACACATCGTACAAATTTTTCACACGCATATTGACTCGTAAAGTTACTAAGTACTCATCTTCATCAGGCAAAACTTCAAATGATGCTTCTTATAAATTTGCATAGTTCTAGGGTGTTTAGTCGCAGGTGTAATTTGAATTCATGCACGTGTTGTACTGTTGCCTTCGGTATTCACAATGTCGCGTCTAGCGTCGTTACTATCGTTCATCTATCTATGCCACAAATGTGAAAGCTCGTCCCCAAAATCTGTACTAATTAGATTAATAATCCCGGGATTTGAGGGGCCTTGTAGGTTCACTAATTTCATTACACTAGCTAATTCGTGCTGAATGACTAGGGATTCAAGGCCACTCAAATGGCTATCCCTCCAGGAGTTGGACACCAACAGCGTCTTGTCTTTCTCCATGCAATTTCAGCGTCCATGTTGGCGTTCAACACCAACACCAAGAGGGGTAGTAATTTGAGGGACCTTGAATCCCTATCCATATAACACGAATCAGCTAGTGGTACACAATTAATGAACCTACAAGGCCAGTCAAATCCAGGGATTATCAACCTAATTAGTAAATAGTTTGGCTCTCACATTTTTGGCATAGAGAGCCAGATGACAGAACGAAACTAGCAGCGACACTGTAAATACCGGAGGCAACAAGCGCGTGAATTTAAATTACACCTGCGACTAAGCACAATAGGACTATGTAAATTAATAGAAACCAGTGTTTGAAGTTTTGTCTGATGAAGATAGGACTTATTAACATCACAATTTGACATACCTGTCGAAAATGAACACAGTATGTTTACTACACTGTCTACTTTTGAATCTGAGCGTTTTCCATTGTGGTGAAATTTTGATCTTGAAAGTACGAAGGCAAATTTCTTCAAGAGACATGTTCTTTTTTGCTCAACAAAGGCCAATAAAAATGTATTTTACTACAATTGTGACTCACCAATAACTACGCACCACCAAAAGAGTTCTAGGTCTTTCAAATTCTAGGTCTTTTGGTGGTGCGTAGTTATTGGTGAGTCACTACGATGAGCAGCCAAAGTAAACAAACCGTAGCGTCAGTCGAAGTTTCGACCAGGACATCGGTATTTAGTATTACTACAATTGCTTATAAGTTAGTCCACGTGGTAGAAGTGAAATATTAGAATACTACTGTATTGCTTTTTGTTATGCAAGCAAGCTGTTTTTTGCAGGGATGTATATTAGACGCAAGGATCACCTTTTAGAAGGGAACCCAAAAAAAGGTTTCCCTTGGATTCAAAAAGTGGCCGAATTCTATATTACAGTATATTTTGGCTAACTTGTTAAGAAACATGTCATTCCAACATTTTTTGTGTGGTGAAAGCAATGGTAACTTGAACAAATGTATGATTGAATATGGCCCCATCTTGGGTTTTTTTTTTTTTAAATGGTGGCAAATTTATGTTTTACATTACGGTACATGTAATGTAATACGTAGTTGCTTTATTACCATCTGACACATCATTACAAACCAGGGAGTCGAACGTAACCGAACCGTAACCGAAAACAGGCAAAAACCGTTTGAAATTGCCGAACCGAAACCGTAACCGAAAAACTTACAGGTGGCATTAACCGTAACCGTAATCAAACCGAAATAAAATATCGGTTATTTTTTTCGGTTCTTGCGCGTTTTCTTGACATCACTTCTGGATCATCATTGTTGTTTTAACAATATGCTATCTTGAAATCGCGGTTACAGATTTACCAACAGTAACTAATAAAGTTTTAATAACGAATGTGCAGTTAAGTAGTTACAATTTGGCTAAATTAAGTTTGACCCAGAAAAAAAGTGACTGCTAGCACGCCGTTTAGAATGATGCTGTGCTAAGCTAACTAAGCAGTAAGCATAACAATGAGTAATCCACAATGCCATATTTCGGGCAACCATGAATAGTTTGCAAGGTCACAATGATACACCAAAATTGTAGTAACATTCTCGTAGGGATAGTTAAGTAGGTTAGGAGTAGTTTTTAAGTTAGAGCGTATGGATTTGTGGGCCTGTAAGCTCTGAAATAAAGTAAAGTAGGGATAGTCCGATATTGATATCGGCATCTGTATAATTTATATTTATCGGTATTTTTGCCGTATCGGTATTGGACCACCGTAAAGCTTCAAATACAGATATTCGCTATGCCAAGAAACGCAACCATTTTCCCTGCAAGACTGACACCAAGCACGGTAACAGCACTAGCCAAGTGAGAAAAGGAAAGCCGTTTGCTCAGTTTGTAATGAAAATGTAGCATGCGTTGGTTTAAATGCTCTTAAGTTTTACAATGGCCAACTTAAAATCTAACTGAGAAGATGAACGTACTGAAGCCATAAGTAAAATGCTGTTATTGCTGCGCAGAACGCATAATCTCACCAGTTGAAAGTCATGCAAAACCTGAAACTGAAAGTACGGAATTTAAACTTTTAGTCGTGATTTATTATTATTATTATCGGTATCAGTATCGGCATCGGCTCAGATCGGTTTACCCTTCATCGGTATCGCATAGTATCGGTAAAAAGTCATATCGGCCGATCCCTACATTCTCGCCCCCCGCCCTCCAAACCTTTCTCCGCATTACAGTTGTATACGAACCAAAGGCGGGTGGGGAGGGGAAAGCGTCGAGCAAAGGCCCAGACATTGTCTTCGGACCAGGCCTGTATGAAAAAGATAGGGTGGTGGAAACTGCAACGAAGTTCCCTTACTGTAGTGCTTTGCCTGGTTTCGGTAGGAAGTGCTTTGAAAGAATTCTTTTTTTTTTGTTTGTTAAAACTACTTTAGTAAGGCGGCCTACAATGTAAACATTTGTTAAAATGAGTGAGCTACTTGTTTTACGGCCCTGAACAAGTGATACTCCATTAAAAAACTGTTGACTTTGATATTACAATAAATTTGTAAGCTTCGCAAATCTGAAAACTAAGAAGCTAAAAAGCTTTGCAAATTTGCAACAACTAAAAAGCAACTAGAAAGTTACGCAAATTTGCAAACTAAGGCCAAACTTATTTGTTCGTTGTTAGGTGTTCGAGCAAATAATTATGGCTAGTCAAGTATTAAAACTGGTTAAAACCGTAACCGAGTAAAACAGGTTAAACCATAACCGGTTAAAACCGTAACCGGTTATAACTGGTTAAAACCAAAAAATAAAAACGGTTCGAACCGAACCGTAACCGGAAACCGAACCGAAAAGAATAACGGTTCGACCCCCTGTTACAAACTAACTTGGCACTACTGAAAATTAGTGGAGTACTAGATTGAACCATACTAGATTGAAAGACTTTTGTAGGCCACTATGTTAGGCACTGTAAAAAAAAAAAGTTGTTTATTTCTTTCAACAGCTGAATCCCACATCTTGACAGAAAAAACCTGTTACAAGAAAGTTCCTATTCATATTTGGCGTGAAATTAACCCTCCCAGTTTATATACGTCATTTAATTCCTACTACGTCATTTCTAGCGTGTATGTTTGTTACAATTTCTGACTTTAAACAACTGCAGTGGCGGATCTAATTAAGATAAATGGATGTATATACTTTCCAACTAGAGTAATAAAAGACTAAAATACCAGGACCGGGACCTGGTAGATTTTAGTTTTTATTGCCCATACGAAAGTATACATGACCTATTTTCTAATTAGCAGTTTCCCCCTTCTGGAGCTCTATTCCCCTAACTTGAAAGTTGCCGTCCATGCCGTGCTCGTAACCCCTCTTCCGCGCATGACCGGAACTGGGTTCCTCTATGTAAGGCGGATGCGGCGGAGCATAATCATCTTTCTTCCTTCCCCATGAACCTTGGGTCATCAGAGGAGAGGCTAGGGCGGGTGAAGGTAATGTATATTTTCGCATTCGCAATAAAAACTAAAAATCAACCAGGTCACGGTCCTGGTATTTTAGTCTTTTTAGAGCTGACAAAAATATACATTACCTGTTTTCTAATTAGTAGACTTCGTCAAATCGGTGGTGGGCCAAGGTTTAGGTATCTCGCGTTACGAGCCGGCATCCCCACGGGACGTATCCTGGCGAAGACAACCAATAAGCCCTGATGTCTATTCCCCGGGAACCACAGTCCCATGGGGTGAAACACAAATTAATATGCTACTGAAAGCCGAAGAACTCGAGATCAAGCGGAACTAAAGGATCTGTCGCCTTGGTACAAGGCAAGAGATACATGCAAATAGTTGAGACCTCTTACCTTGCTGCGGGAAGTGGAATCGATGCCAGGCACCAAGGAATAGGAGTATAGCATGACACACAGGACGAGAAAGGTCTGGTAAGCATTGTTCATGAAGAAGATCAGCGGGCTTTAAAAGGTGGCAACCACATGAGAGTCAACACGGTGAAGCGGGTACAGGTGCGTATCGGAGACTTAATAACGAAGTACGGTAACGATAGCGGAAGCGGTTACCGTAGGGTGGAACCGCAGATTGGAGCGGAGCATATTGAAGAGTATAGTCCACGATAGAAAGACGCAGTGTAAAAGTTCTAGTGACCCAGCCATTACGCAAGATGGAAGCCAGGAGTTGCCGGAGCAGTGGAGAGTGTCTGGTGAGGACCCGTGATCTAGCGGCCAAATAGATCGGTACCCAAAACGGAACGAACATACATGAACACTAAAGCAGAGCCCCTCGCAGCCAAAAAGCACATAAGAATCTAATGGGCGACACGGAGAATGATTTCTTTAACGGCTAAGTCCCCCACACGGTCAAAGTGTCGGGGCTCAAAAACTGGTCGTGTAAGGATCACCCGGAAACCAAGGGCCAACTCCTTAGCCTTCCGGCGGCACAAGGAACACGATAGATACTGAGTCGAGACGTTAGAGTGCTGAGATATTCCAGAAAAAACTGGGATGATCACGGGTACGTCATCATATTGCCAAGTATTGTAGGTTGATAGTTGCTGGCAATCCGGGGAGGTGGCGGCCCGTGACCAAGCGAATAGTAATGGGGAAGCGTCAGTAGAGGAAGGTGGAACAGGTGGAGTGAAAGAACGGTAGGCCGTGGTGGACGGATCCAGGTACAGAGATGGCAATGACGAGGGCGCAGACTGCGGAAGAGCGTACGGCGGGCTAACCAAAAGCGGGGGAGAGAGGCAGAGGGGCGCGGGAAGATCGGGGACGAAGGGCCGTAGGTCCACAGTGCAGGCGTCTGGTCCGGGAGCGAGAACAGTAAAATGCCGACCAGGGGGACGAAGATGGAATAGGCGACACCCAAGGCATTCGGTATTTTAATAAAGCATAATTTATGCGGAGACGTCGGTGGCTTCCTTGTAATTGGTCTAGTTCGTCCGCCAGTACTATATTTGAGGCCTGAAGGGATACGTTCTTGTCTTGGAGGGATGAAACAGTTGCAGCAGTTGTCCGAAGCGCAGGTAGTTCATTATTTTCGACCCGGAGAGAAGAAAGCTCAGCAGAAAATGCCTCAGCCATTGAAAGGACGAAGCGGATGTTAAGCATAGACGTTTTCCAGATCCTTCACTGACAGGTCGAGGTCCCAAGTAAGTGCAGTATGCAATAATGATGCTGAAGGGAACGGAGCCGGACTTGACAAGGGCGGCATAGAGAAAGGAGAGGCCCGACCGGCAAGGCGCGGAAGCATTGTCAGATGAAGGCGGAACCGATGGTGGTTCCACACGAGACGCCGGAACCTTGGCTGGCGTTTGGCAATGCGATCGGGGAACAGCAACTTGAACAGGCGGGTGAGTTGGTACCATGGAGGAACGAACAGACTATATACGTACACCCGACGATTTGACGGGTGCTCGACGGATTATGGATGACTTGAGACAAACCCCAGAAGATCCAGCGATGGCAAGTACATTGTCTGGTGCAGAATCGTGTGGGGAACGGAGTTTCTTTGGTACCGCAGAGCGTTGCCTTTGTAAGGATGCAGGAGGAACGATGACGATGGGTGCTGGAACGGTCGTTGAGGCCACACAATGTTTTCTAGGACCAGCTTGGGGCAAAGACTTGTTCAAATCAGAGGCGGATTGGAAGGTATTGGATTTTTCAACAGCTAGTTGTCGCTTCTGGCGGACAGCACCTAACCTGGATTCCCGTTGTCGTTCACGGATTAGCTTTCATTTCTTTGGGGAAATTGTCACGCAGATGCTGCAGCAGAAAGTAATGCCATCACAAAGTCTATGATTCTGGCAGCACGGGTGAGGGTCAAAGTGTTCTTGCTGGCCATAGAAGCCAATACATCCACACGGTTTGAGGTCGGGAACATTGGGCAGAGGAACGGATGGAACAGGATCCTCGAACGATGAAGAATCGGATGCCATTACAACAAGAAGCAGCAGCCAGAAAGAAACAACAGCCTGCGTGAAAGAAAGGAGGCACGAAGCAGACAAAATTCACGCCAAACGGTTTGTGGCACTGCAAGGGGACACTAGCAGCGGCGGAAAGAACTTGTGATAGTGCCTCTCGTTGGCAAAAAATGGAACTTCTCAAAGCTACAGCAAGGCGCAGGCTGTATCAAGGTATGGGAGAAAGGCAGAGAGAGCTAGCCAGACTGTAGCATAGGATGACTATCCCAACATGTCGAATCCGGAGCGGGTCGGTGGCACGGGAATGAGGCGGAATTGTCACCCTTGTGAAGCAGTATAATCTGCAAAGTGCCCCTCCCCTTCCCCCCTCCCCCCCTTTTCCCAGCAAAGCAGAGGAAGGCGGAATCGACAGGGAGAAGGGTGCTGAGAAAAAGGAACGCGCCAAAATAACTGCTGCGGGAATCGGCAATCCGGGAAGGAACGAGGACGGAAGCAGTGACAGTAGTCGAGAAAACCCCGGAAGCAGTTTAAACAGGCGGCAGGTGCGAGGAGCAGAAGTTGAGAAACATCAGAGGGGAGGTACAGGAGCGGCCGGAACAGTGCCAAGGGCAGGGTGCTAATACATTACCTTAACTGATTCGCCCCCTCCCTTTTGGGAAGTTGCATGTCAGGTGACTCGGAACCATGGCTTAAGAGTATGGCTTGTTGACTGCTTTTGTTTGTTGTTTCTTGGGTTCTTTTTTTTTTACAAATCATCACAAGTTGTGGTATTATCCAAATAAAAGAAGAGAGAAGGTGGGGCGGAACACCGCACCATGACAACCGACTCCTTCTGACCGACCCAGACCGAGAAGAAGGGAAGGAAAACAGAATCACGGCAGCGAGGAAGGAGGTGACAGGACGGCCGTGCAGGATGCATGATCCGGTCGTGATGATGGACCCGGAAGCGGGGAGGAACAGGGCACAGACTTGCAGCAGGAGGAAAGAGGTATGACACCAGGAACCACAGGACAAGCTTGTTTAGTCAGAACCACCGGTGAGCGAGGTGACAAGGATAGGAAAGCCGGAGGTCGCCGTCCGTGGGCTGGCGAGGTAGGAATCGGACCAGCATAATCCTGTGAAGAGGAAAGTTCAAGGCAAAGAAGGCACGGAGGCTCATCCGCAGGTGGAGGTGGCGAAGTCCCGGCAAACGCAGGCTTGGGAGGACCGGGCGGTCCGGGGAAACAGCAGCCTACCGGACTGTCCGAAGGAACAAAGAAGGAGCGAAGGAACGTTGGAAATGGTACTGGAAGGTGGAGCGATGCTAGTGGCTTGAAACATGGTGAAGTGGCAATGGTACCAGCAGAAACCGAAGGCGAGGAACCAAGGGGAAGCGAAGGCACAGGCGAGGGAAGGAGCAGACAGCGGAACCGGCGCGGAGCAACCAATCGGTCCCCCCTGTAAAACCGGAACGCCCCTCGTAATTGCTGGTCAGTAAAATGAGAGAGCAGGGTAGGAAAAACTGCAGAAGGCGGAGGCCGTGGAGGACGGACCGTCGTGACCTTGGCAGGCCCAGTAGACGCTGTCCGGGCGAAATGGCGTGCCGAAGCTGCTTGCAATAAACGCACCAAACGAGCCGGGATTGGCACAGGAGACTGCCCTGATCCGGAGAGTAGGACAGAGGTCGAATCGCAGCATAGATTAGTAGGTACAGTCGGAACCGAATGACGTTCAGAATCGGAGGAAGAATCGGCAACAGGCAGGAGGACCGGAGAATCCATGAGGAACAAGGCGGACCGGTGGGCCAGAACACGGAACGAAGAAAGGAGAGCTCACGAGTAACCACGCACGGCGGCTGCCCTAGGAAGAAAGATGATTATGCTCCGCCACGTCCGCCTTATATAGAGGACCCCAGTTCTGGTAATGCACGGAAGGAAGGGGTTACGAGCATGGCAAGGAAGACAGCTTTCAAGCTAGGGAAATAGAGCTCCAGAAGGGGGAAACTGGTAATTAGAAAACAGATAATGTATATTTTCGTTGGCTATAAAAAAAGAACATTTTGCCGGCCCCCAGCCAGGCTGGCTAAAAATGGTTTCTTTTTTGCCTAAAACATACTTAACCTGATAATTTTAGCATTACATTGTCCTCAATTAATGTTTCCCTGGAGGTTTTTTAGTTGCTTGTAGCCGCCTGCTTGCGTGTCCCACTGCGCATGTGCAGCCCTCTCTATATAAGCGAGAACGTGGTTGGTCTCGGAATACATTTTCCTCTCAATCTATCAGACGGTGACTCAAGAGGGGAGGTAGGCCGGGCTTAGGTTAAGTATGTTTTAGGCAAAAAAGAATCCATTTTTAGCCGGCCTGGCTAGGGGCCGGCAAAATGTTCTTTCTTTGTTTGCCAAACATATTAACTTGATAATTTTAGCATTATCAGCAGACCTCGTCAAACGTGGTGGCGGGCACCGGTCTGACGGGGCGCCCCGGGACGCAAGCAGGCTTCCCCCAAAATTTTTATTGCAGGAAAAATTTGCACTTTATTCAGAACAGGGTGAATGAAACAGGAAGTTGGATCTCTTTCGTAGGGATTGGTGGCCCTGAAAAGGACCATTGTTTGAGTTCTTGCTTCCTTCTATGGATGGCTTGCTTCCTTCTATGGATGGCTTGCTTCCTTCTATGGGTGGCTTGCTTCCATCATGGGATGGCTTGCTTCTGCTTCGTTCTGAGTGCTCAAGGGGGTTTGACCATGGTTCTGGCTGCGACGATTGGTCCCAGTCGGTGTAGTCCCTTTTCTTCTCTTGACATGTTCCTCAGGTAGTGAGAGATGAATGTCGTTGAGTGACACCAGGATGCGGCTTGAAGTATTTCTTCTATTGGTACGGCGTTATGGAGTGCCCATGATGTGGAAAATGCTCTTACCTCGTGTGCTGTTGCTCTCTCCCTGCTCAAGTTGGCCTGGTCGTATGCAATGTCGATGGTCTTCCTTATCCAACAAAATATCATGGCGGCTGAGGTTTCTCCTGTTTGGAAGTCAACTGGAAGGAAGAGTTGAGTTCTGCCTCTCAGGATGTCTTCGTGTTGTGTTCTTGTGAGGTAGAAGCGTAGTGCTCGGATGGGGCATAGTAAACGTTCCGGTTCGTCACCTGTTAGGGTGGAGAGCACTGGGAAGGTTATGGGTTTCGGTGGTTCGGACGGTTTCTGAGTCTTGGCGCGGAATCCCGCTCTTGGGTGAAGCGTTACTGAAGAGAAGTTTGGGCCGAAAATGCAGTAGGCTGGGTCCGCTGAAAGGGCTTGAATTTCGGAACAAAGGGCGCTTGCTGCGAGTGTGACGAGGAAAACGGTTTTCCGGGTTAGAAGGTGAAGGGAGCTGTCTTGTAATGGTTCGTAAGGGGCTTCCATTACAGATTGAAGGACGATTGATAAGTCCCAGTCTGAAACGAGTCTTCTCGTTGTTGGCCGGTCGTTTTCGAAGGATCGGAGTAGGGCCGAAATGCGATAGTCATCGAGAACGTTTGTCTTGTTTGCTGCCTTGAAAACTGAGTTTAGAGCTGAGCGATAAACGAGAACGGTTGAGCCTTTGAGTTTATCGATGTCGAAAAGGTCGGTGAAGAATCTTAGAAGTTCGGGTACAGTGGGGTTGATTGGATTAATTTTCCTTGTGAAACACCAATGAAATCATTTTGACCAGTGGCTGTCGTACATTCTATTTGTTGATTCTCTGGTGGCTTTTGAAGCGATTCGGGTGGCATCATCTTGATGAATTCCAGCCTTCTTGAGGAGTTTGATGATAGTAGCCACGCGTGAAGGTTTAGGTTTGGAAGGTTTGGGTGAAGTTTCGAGCCTTTTTGTTGAGATAGGAGATCTGGAAGATGGGGGGAGGCTTTTAGAGTGTCTACCAGGAGAGACAATAGGTGTGGGAACCATGGGGCTGATGGCCAGAATGGGGCTATGAGGAGGAAGAGGCTTTGGCTTTCGTCCGCTTTCTGTAGTACCTGTGGGAGTAGTTTGAATGGTGGGAACAGGTATGCGCACAGGTTGTTCCAAGGATACGTCAGGGTGTCGATTGCTAGAGCTTGGTCGTCGTTTATTGGGCTGATGTAGTGGGGAAGTCTGGCATTGTGCCTCGTGGCGAACAGGTCGATCATGGGTGTGCCCCACATTGTGAAGAGAGATTCGCAGATGGATTTCTTGAGGCACCATTCCCCTGTTGGGGGGGGGGGGGACCGGCGGGAGAGGGAGTCTGCAATGACGTTCCTGTTCCCTGGGATGTGGAGAGGAAGCAGAGTGATGTTGTTTGCAATGCAGAAGTTGAGGATTTCGAAGGTTAGGTCGTGGAGTAGTCTGGACTTGGTTCCACCTTCCTTCCTTATGTAAGCTAGGGCTGTAGTGTTGTCGGCTTGAATTTGGATCACTTGGTTTTTGATGAGTGAGCGGAAATGTTGTTGAGCGAGGAAGATCGCTTGGAGCTCTCCTGCCAAATGCCTGACGTCTCGAGGTTGTTCAAGTGAGCTCCCCAGCCTTGATTTGAGGCGTCGGTGAAGATGATTTGGTTGGGGGAGGGCTCGTGGAATGGGACTGTTCTGGTGAGGTTCATGACGTCTGTCCACCAGAGGAGGCTTTGGGTGAGGAAGTATTCGTGGAAGGGGCGTTGTTGGTCCGGATTCAGACTCGGGTTTGACCAGTTGTCAATTCGGTGGTGATGGAAGGGCCTTACCATCCATTGTCCGTAAGGGATAAGGTTTGCCATTGAGTCCATCTTCCTGATGAGAGAGTTCAGTTCTCGGAGGAAGAAACTGTGCTAATTTTGGAATTGTCGTATGTGCTGTAGGACGTCTTCTACCCTGTCGAGCGACGGAGAGATTTTGGCCGAGGAGAGATTGAAAAGAGGTGCCTTGAAATGTGAATTCCTGTTGTGGGGTTAGGCGTGACTTGGCGAAGTTTATTCCGAAGCCCAGTTGGTTTAGGAGATTGATTGTGACGTCCCTGTGTTGTTTGAGGCGTTGGGGGTCTTGGTTGTGTAGGGCCCAGTCGTAGAGATAAGCACTTGCTTTGATCTGTTGTTGGTGAAGGTGGGCTAAGATTGGTTTTAGAACCATGGTGAAAATTATTGGAGCTGCGTTCAAGCCGAAAGGAAGACAACGGAATTCGTAAACTTGGCTGTTGTAGATGAATCGGAAGAATTTTGTGACAGATGGGTGGAGTGGGACGTGTACGTAGGCATCTTCCAAGTCTATGGAAATTGTCCAGTCGTTCTGTTTGAAGGAGAGGCGGATGGACTCCAGTGTTTCCGTTTTGAAGTGGGGATTGTCGATGTATTTATTCAGGGGCTTCATGTTGAAAATGAGTCTTTGACCCCCTGTCTTCTTTGGGCGGGTGAAGATAGCGCTGTAGAAACCCGGTCCTGGGTTTTGCAGTTTGATGATTGCCCGTTTTGCCAGAAGAAGAGAAATTTCGGACGTTAGAGAGGGCGAGACTGGAGACGTGAAGTTCCACAGGGGGCTGGCGGCAAGCGGGGGCTTCGAGATGAAGGTTGGTCGAAAGCCTTCCCTGATGGTTGAAAGGACGTCTGAGTTGTGTGTGAGGTTTTCCCAGGTCGGGTAGAAGAGCCGGAGTCGGGTGCCGACCGGGAAGTGAGAGAATCGGTGATAGTCATTGTTTTCGGTGGGAGTTGCGGCCGCCGGGAGAGGAGAATCGGCTGCGGCGGTCGGGAGTTGCAGCCCTTTTCTGGTTGGAACGTTGGATGGGGCGGGGGCGAGACTGTCGGTCTGGTCGAAAGGGCTGTAGTTTGCTGGTTGAGACGTCATTTCGTGGCGTGTTTGTAGATGTCGACGGCTTGCTCCAGTCGTCGGGGGAAGAGCGTGAGTTCTGTTGCTTGAATGGTTTTAATGTGTGAAAGGACGTCTTGCCTTGACGAAATGGGTTGGGTTTGCGTGAGATGTCGAGGTGAGGCGCAAGAGTTGGAATTAGGCCGCGGACAAGCGTGTCGGCTTCGTGAAGTGGTTGGTTGCGAAGACGATGTCTAGTGGAGTTGTTGAGGTTATTAGTTGATTTAAGAGGAGCCTCTCTCAGTAATAATGTGTTATTGAAGAGTGCACGGACATGGAGTGGTAGGTTGCAAAACTTGCTTTTTGGAAAAATTGAGAAATGAGGGAGGATAAGTTGTTGATTTCTTCTGTGCTTGCGTCAGTCGAAAGCTTCTCGCAGAGAGCAATAACGGCTGTGTTCAGTACGTCCGCTTGCGAAGCAGCGCGTAGACTCAAGCGTAAGCATTTGTCGTTGTCGTATAGTAAAATGAGGAAACTCCCATTCTTTTGGGGATGTTGAGGGCTGATCCAAAATCCAGTTTGACTTCAACGCAAAGAAATTCGCATTCACGATAAGTATCGAAATTTTTGGGGTTGGTGGCGCCGTCACCAGATTGTCGAAAGAAACTTGTTTCGCGGCCGGGCCGTAGTGCGGGAGGATCCGTGTTGAGGAGTAAAGGGCTCACCCTTTCCCAAGAGGGAGCCACCGTTTCGAAGCAGGTAGGTTAGCAGCGTCGTCGACTGGCCCAGAAGGCTCCACGGCTTGGCGTCCTTGTCATGAAGGGCGAAACCGAAGCCGGTTTTTAGTCCTCTGTTGATTACTGGAACGTAAGCAGATTCAGACGGTTTGTAAAGAAAATAATCCGGTACGGAATCTTCAACTGTTTTAAGAAAGGATGCTAGGGGAATTGTTCGATCGTCCGCATTGTCGTCCGGAAAGTGAATGAGTTTTGCGGCGGGCGTTTGTGTTTGTTGCGCTGTGGCGGGAGTCAGTGCGTCGGTCGGAAGACCGCTTGCTCGTTTACGCTTCTAAGCAGCCGGTTCGGAGACGTGCGAGAGACGCTGTCGGCTTTCATGACTGATGGTTGAGGCAACCCACTCGTGCGTGACAGCCCGACGTGACGACGAGGAACACGACGGAGGAGGCATTGGATTTGTGCCGGTGTAGAGGTGGAAAACGGAGTCCACGAGGTTGTGAGCTTCGCTACGAGTCACGCTGTGTTCTCTGCGGGACGATCGAGACGAGAGATCGAGTGGGGAGTTATTGGTCACTTGTGATGATGCTTGCCGTTATTTCTTTTTGGCTTCCCGGACAAGTGCTTTGGCTCGACGGTAGTCGTCTTACAAAGTGGGGAGGTCGAGAGGCGGCGAAGTGCGTTGGCCGTTCTGGAGCGGGGAGACGTCATCGACGTCAGCGGCGCGATCATCTTGACGATGGCCGAACGGGGAGACGTCGCTGTCGTCAGCGGCGCGACTGTCTTGGCGTTGGCAGGACATGCCACGATCGTCGCGGGCGGGCGGGATAGCAGCCGGAGGGAGCACAGCAGTCGAGGTCGGAGCAGTGGTCGAGAGGGCATTCTCCATCTTGAAGTAAAAATCCAAATTCCTGTGCGAAGCGGGGAAACGAGGTGACGGGTAGGAACCTCTGGAGGAAAATGAATGGCGAGACCAACCACGTTCTCGCTTATATAGAGAGGGCTGCGCATGCGCAGTGGGACACGCAAGCAGGCGGCTACAAGCAACTAAAAAACCTCCAGGGAAACATTAATTGAGGACAATGTAATGCTAAAATTATCAGGTTAATATGTTTGGCAAACAAAGAAAATTATTTATCATAATAAGGAGCTAAGCTACAGCTGTGGCTCTATGCTGTAGCACCGCAATTTCTGCGTTGATTCACCATGAGCGACATTTTTTTTAACTCCTGCAGCGGCAGTTCTATTTAACATAATGGAGTTAATTAAGCTTACATGAAAGGTGGTGATGATCATTTCCAAGAAGAGTAATAAAAATTATTTACCATAATTAGGAGCATACTTATGGCTATTTATAGTGTAGCACCGTGCTTTCTGCGGTCATTCGCCACATCTTTAAACTATTGCGGTGGCAGTTCTAAGTAAGATAAATGGATGTAATTAAGCTTTGAAGACGGTGCTGATGCGTAATTTACGATAAGCGTAATAAAGACTAAAATAGCAGGGCCCGAACCTGCTTAATTTTAGTTTTTATTGCCTAACAGAAAATATACATTACCTGTTTTAATAGCAGTTCTCCCCCTTTGAGCTTATTTTCCCCTAGAGTCTTGAAAGTTGTCTTCCCTGCCGGGCTCGTACGGTACTGCGCATGCGCGGGCCTAGGTTGGTTTATGTAAGTTCCAGCGCAGTCTTCCGTTGGCATCATTTCTCCACCTTCCAGAACCTAGCTCATGGAGGGGAGGCTTGGGCGGGGTGGAGGGCTAGGTTCAAAGTCATCCCGCAGTACGAGCCAGCATACCCAGGAAAAGAATTTTCCCGATAAAGACACACCTGCAGTCCCAACCAAGGGCGGATCCAAGGGATGGGTCGAGGGGGCTGCGGCCCCCTCCAAGGCAAGTAAACACGGAAAAATTGCCGAAATTTTTGAAAAAACACAGTTAAATTACGAAAAAATTGCACGAAAATGTTTATGTTTTCGTGCAATTTTTTCGTAGTTTAACTGTGTTTTTTTCAAAAATTTCGGCAATTTTTCTGTGATTACTTGCCTTGGAGGGGGTCCCACAGGATGAAGTATACTTCATCCTGCGGCCCCCTCCTAGACTTCGTTCTGGATCCGCCCTTGGTCCCAACCACTTTCACCACGATGGCAGAGCCGAGCGCGGTAGGGCCACAGTGGGCATACCGATTGCCTAGGTGAGATTGGGGAGTGCGGTTCGCTCAACGTTCAATAATTCTACCGCATGCAGTGGTCCATATCCTAAGGGGTACAAGGCAAGGAATCAAGCAAATGTTGAAAACAGCTTACCTTGTGGGAAGAGCTGAAGGAAGAGAATTGTTGGGTCTTCTTGAAGAGACGGAAGGTCAGGCTGACGGTAAGACCTTGAAGGCAACGCTTGGCCTATGGCAGAGGCACCGTAGATGGATGGATCGGAAGAATGGCTGAATCAAATGATGATCAGGATATGGAGGCAGGTATGTCAGTCTATGTACTGGTTTCTTCCCTCCCTCCCTTTTATCGCGGAGGAGGAGGAAAACATAAAAGCCAGCTTGCGGAAGCGGAGGAAAAATGCAAATCGTAAATGAAGGTATAGAAGTTGTTGGTTTTTTTTTTTGGATGAGAGAGTTCATGGTGATTCTTGAGTGAGGGGAATGGTCATGCTACCACAAGTTGAGGAGGGAGGCATAACCGGACGTCTCACTGGGCCAAAAGTGGTTATAGAGGTGTACATTTTTGTGGGTCGAAAATGGTGAGGAGGCTAAGGAATCACCCGAAAGCCTAAAGAAACTCCCGTGGCTTTGGCGCGGCACGGGGAGCATGGTAAATCTCCTTTCGCGGTTTTGGCGTTTGAGTTGATGCCATGGAAGACCGGGATGAAGGTGGTGGCATTATCAAACTGCTAGACCGAATAGTTTGAAATTCTGGACATGACAGGAGTTTGAAGAGTTTGTCGTCAAATGGAGATGGGTGAGGGACGTGAAGTGGACTCGGCGGTCGGTAGACTTGAAAACAGGAGATTGGACCGTTGCTGAGGCCGATGGCGAAACGGCTGGATGAAAGGAAGGAGGTGCAGGAATGGAGAAGAGTCCCGCAGTGCCGCTGGTGTGACGGGTACAGCAGGCGGAGGTGTCGTAATTTCGGTGAACGCTGCATTTGGTGTCGGAAGGGGAGGAGTAAAATACCTCAAAGCCGTAGCGGAAGGGCCCTCCAACGGGGATGGTAGCGGCGATGGGGCTGTTTGATGTAGCGTCCGTGGAGATGGAGATTGCGAGGCAGCGGAAGGTCGCGTAGAAGGTGAAGCAGTCCTATTGAAGAGGGAGCATTATTGTGTGCGGGCGCAATAATATGCCCTCCATGGTGGTGAAGAGGGAATAGGAGAGGGCCAATTGTAACGTGCTCGAAGGAGGGCATAGTTGCTCCGCGTGGAAAGGTAGCGCCTATTCACAACTTCGAGTTCATTTGAAAGTGCCTTATTTGATGCTTGTAAAATGGCGTTGTCGGCCTGAAGCTTATCCGAGAGAGCAGCTGCCTGACGGAGGGCTGGTAGTTCCGTGAGAGAGGAGCGAAGAGTAGCGTATGCCTCCGAAAAATGTTCTGTAAACGTGAGGACAAAATTTATGTTAAAGTTCAGGTCTTCCATTTCACGTACTGAAAGATGTAACCCACTGGTAAGGGCTTCCCGCCAAATGGCTGCTGATGGGAAGGGAACAAGAAGATTTGGGGATACCGTGTCCCGTGCGGTCGAGCTTGACTGCGGAGGGCGAGGCGGAGGGACAGGAGCGTTGGGTAAAGTCACTGGTTAGGAACTGGGCGGAGGCGGTGTGGCTGTGAGCGGGAGGAAGCGTGGTATGTTGCCGAGGAGGTGCAAAAGGTAGACGTGCCACCCTGATTTTCACCGACGTAGAGGAAGGTACACTAGTTTTGACAGAGCGGACGCTAGACGTGCTTGGTATTGCCGAGACTGCTTCCGTTGCAGGATGTCATGGCCGAAAAGGAGAATGCGGAGGACGCTTGTGTGAGACCACTGTCTGCTTCTGTGGGTGTTTTGTGGTAGGACCGGGAAGCTTGCCGACATATAACTTGTGTTGTTTTGGAGAGGCTGGAGGTGTCATACAAAGTGATGTCTTCCATTTCAAAGGTGCGAAGGTTCGTTAGCATTTCAATTCACGAGGTTCAGGTTGACTTGAAGCAAGTGGTGGTATGGCGCCGGAGGCGCCCTTCCTTTTCGATCCTTTAACAGTCGAAGTGCTGGGAAGGTCCCGTGGGGATAAGCCGGGAGGAAACGGAGGCGTTGCGGAAGAACGGAGGGTAGGCTTGGGAGAGGATTCACCGGACCCTATAACGGCGGAGGCGGCTTCTTTTTGTCGACGTGCTCGGTCCGAACGTTGCTTGGATAACTGTTGGTGCTTTCTTATTATTGTGACCCAACGAGGGGGTGAGATGCTAACACATAATCTGCATTTCTTAGTCCATCCGTCGCACAAACGATGGCGTTGACAGCTTGGATGTGGGTCGAATTGTTTCTTCGTAGAGAGACCAGCAAAACCTGGACATCCACAAGGTTTTGGGGAAGGAACGTTAGGTAGGGAGACCGGACTGGTTTGTGGAGGGTCAAGTTGATCGTGGACGGAACCACTGGACGAGGAAGAGTCCGCCATGATGGAGGAGTCGCGTGAAAATGACGGTTATTGCAAGCGGAGCGTTTGAATGTTGGCGGTTGTGACATAGCGAGGAGTGCCACCTGGTGGCGGAGACGTGACGGAGGTTGAAACGGAGGATAGGAGGCAACAATTGTGCCTACAGAGGGAGCCAGGGTGGGCCGATCAACACGTAGTTAGGATGGCGCGCTGTTGATGGGTGTAGTTTTGCTGTCCATTGTTTTTTTTTTGCGGTCAATATATGGAGGGAACTGTCGGAAGCATTATGTGGACGTGGAGGGTGGAAGGAGGAAACTGTAACCAGTGCTAATAGCCTGGTGAGGTTATGCAATGGTGACTGGTAGGAGGAAGGGAAAGCGGAGGTGCCAATGAGAAAAAAACATATCTTGTTCCGATGAAAGGTGAGAAATCTAATTTGAAGGACGGAGACAAACGGGTGGAGGAGAATGGATGTCATCTCCCAGTTCATTCATAGGGAAGTGATGCGGAAGGACAGTAAAAGATCATTGTATCCATGAGGAAGCAGGAACGGAAGAGCTGCATGTGTTGGTGACGGAGGGCCCAAGCATAGGAAGTCAAGTCCAAAGCGGAGGAGCAGAGGGCTGTAGTTAAAGAAGAGGCAAGGATGGAGGCGTTAAGTCCTTTGTACAAGAGGGTCAAGCGGACGTTGATGCTGGCACGCCGGCGGCAGTCGGTGCTGCGGACGACGACATTGATGAAAGAGGTGTGATAGGCTGATGTCGTAGGGTCGGAGGAGAGCGTGGTGTTAAGGAGAGAAAATCCGGAGACAGTGGCTCGAGAATAGTAAGTTGGACGTCATAGCGAAGTTCTTCTTCGCAAAAAAGGTTAAACGTATGAGTTGAGGAAGCGGAGAGCCCAGAAGCCGGGAGTGGAGGACTGACGTCGGAGGGAAGATCCGGGTTCAAAATTGGTCTGTTGAATGTTGGAAAAGGGAGTGGAAGGCGTAAAGGTCCCGGAGGAAAGAAGGCTGGAGATGATCGAGGATCTGCACCAAGAGGAATCTTGACCAAAGGTGATGGCAGAAGCGGAGGCGGAAAGGAAGAGGTTGGATTGACCGAGGCAGACGGGGCCTCCGAGGCGGAGGCCGTGAAAGAGGACCCAAATTTCCGCAAGGCCCCTCTCTGGGTGGGAGAAGAGAGGTGAGAGTAGGGAATACCGCGGAGGGCGGCTGTCGAGGTTGTCGGTAAAGGCAGGAGTGCACCATAGGAGGACGGCCAGAGCGCTGAGCAGGTGCTTGGGAGACGTAGGGATGTCGGAGAAGAACGTAACCCTCCCCTGATGTGAGGAACGAGTCATCCGGTTGAGAGGGTGCAGAAAAACCGCAAGTCTGAACCGAGCGAGTGCCATCACGGGCAAGATCTGATGGAGCGGAAGCATCTTCGCACCGAGAGGAGCGGCGAAGTTCGCCGGCCAAAGGCGAAGGAGCGGCAGACCTTGACACGGAGACGGAGGCACACAAACGAGACGTATCGTCCTGGGCTAGTGGATCCAGAAAGGGAACGGCAGACGAGGGACCTCCCGATAGAAGGGAAGGAAGAGGAGGTAAGACCGGGTAGAGCGGAGGAGAGCCGTACTGCATCGAAGAAACGGTGGTAGGCCAAAGTTGCCCGGAAGAACCGCGGAGGGTGGAAGCAGTCCAGTCAAGGCGGAACGGAGGGTGTCCTTCAGCGGGACGGTTGTATGCGGAGGTGCAAGGCGGGGAAAGCTCAGAGCGACCACACACGGCGATCGCCCTAGGAGAAATGATGCCAACGGAAGGCTGCGCTAGAGCTTATATAAGCCAACCTAGGCTCGCGCATGCGCAGTACCGTACGAGCCCAGCAGGGAAGACAGCTTTCAAGACTCTAGGGGAAAATAAGCTCAAAAGGGGGAACTGCTATTAAAAAAGGTAATGTGTATTTTCGTCGCCTATAAAAAAAATGATTTATCATAAGAAGGCGCTAAGCTGCAGCCGTTTTGCTGTAGCACCATGCTGTCTGAAGCCACTGACCACAAGTTACATCTTTAAACTGCTGCAACGGCAGTTCTTAATAAAGACATATTTGTTTAGTCTAAGATGAAAATTGGAGATGTATATTTTCCAACAAGGGTAAATTACACCAATTTATCTAATTACAGCTGTCACTTCAGCAGTTTAACGCTGTAGCTTCTGGTGAATAGACACAAGAAAGCACGGTGCTACAGCCGTAGCTTAGCTTCTCATTATGACAAATCGTTTTTATTACTCGTTACAAAACTCCATTTATCTTTAATAGAACTGCCACTGCAGCAACTTAAAAAAATGTAACTTGTGAATCGACACAAAAAGAATGGTGCAGCAGCATAGAGAAACAGTCGTAGCTTAGTTCCTCACTATGATAAATAGTTTTTAATACTCTTGTTGGAAAGTATCCAATCCATCTTCGCTGTTCGTCTAAGCCCAATTACATCTGCCTTAATTAGATCTGCCACTGGAGCAGTTCAGAGATGTAACTTGCGACGAATTGGCACAGAAAACACAGTGCAACAGCATAAACAGCGGCAGATTAGCTCAATAATTATGATAAATCGTTATGATTAAGTCTTGTTAGATAAGTCTTGTTAGATAAGAATTTATTTAAGATAAATTCCATATATCTTAAATACAACTGCCATCGCAACTAGTGGTAAATCGATGCAGAAAGAACGGTACTGAGGCATACAGAAACAGCCATAGCTTAGCTCTTCACTATGACAAAAGTTTTTATTACTCTTGTTGGAAAGTACATATCTTCACCCTTCACCTACGCTTAATTACATCCATTTGTCTTATTTAGATCTTATAAACACCAAAATGCTTCGCACGACCTTAAGAGTTCACTGCAGAATTTAAATTTTCCATGCACAATTTTAACTCGAAAAAAATAATTACCGTATTTTGCTAATTTTCGGCAGCTTTGAATTCTGTATTAATTTCTGCTGTCTTTATTGTTCATGTTTTGATCCTACTTTCGCTGTAGCTTCCGGTATTCGTGAGCGACAAGTGACCTTGCAAGTGACCTTGGTGGCTAATATGGCGGCCTACAAAAGTGTTTCTATAGGTAATATAGCGACCTACAAAAGTGTTTCTATAGCATAATGTGCTACCTATGCTTCAATCTAATACTCCAATTTTCAGTGGTGCCTTGTTAGTGAGTAATGACGTGTCACATGGTTATAAAGAAACCTTGATTTAAAACTTGAAAATATAACACCATTTTGAAAAAAAACCTAAAAAATAGGGGCCATTTTCAAGAGGATTTTTTTTTAAAGGTCACCATCGCTTGCACCACTAAAAATTTAGTTCAATACGATGACTTGCCAACATGTATAATTTACACGAAAATAGGCAGCAATTTGAAAAAAAAAAGCACAAAATAGGAGCCTTTTTAATCTTTAAAGTTGTAAAGAAGACAGCGTTCCTTCACCAAAGTGGAGAGGCAGCCAAACTTCAATGCAACAAAAACTGAAGGCAATTTTTTGATTCGCAGCCACATAGCCTATTCTGCATCAAATACAAAAGTTCTACATGGAAAATGGACTTGTCTTCACAGTCTTCACCCCATAATAGCTTGAAACTCTTTTCTACCATTCTACGAAAACAGAACATTAAAATTCTGTTCCTAGATTTTTAAAGTACAAAAAACCGACACCTCCGATAGCCACCGAAAACGCCGTAAAGAAGACACCATCTTTCAAACACTTGTAAACACGTCTATTATTCCTTTGCATAAAGCACGTAGAATTGTGTTTGTAATTGGAGGAATGGTGTTGTCAAATGCTCAGCCCTTCTAACATAACTATGTTTATTTCTTTAACCAAATTTGAACCTTCGTTTCACGATTCGAATGGCTTTTATCCTTCTATAGCGTTTGTATTTTTAGCGCTAAACCACGCACCACGGCTGTTTCCCGTGACGCACGTATCACTTGACTGGGTTAGTCCACTCAGGCGGCCCAAGATCCGCTCTTCTCGTTCGTCATTGGCTGACTGATGATGACATCACGGCAAACAGCCATTACTCGCGGTATAGAGTTGAGCGTTACTTAAGCCTAAACTTCACTTGATTTAATGTCCAGATTCAACTTAGCCCACTTTTGCGCCAAAATACGGTCTCCACTTCAACTCCGTTTTTATTACCGTATATAAAAATCTTGCCCCAGCAACTAGTGACTCCTTCGCTAGTATTTAATATACAGCCGCTCAACCCAACCCCACTTAATCCACTGAATACTTCTTGTTTGAAATTTCAAATCCACCTTTTCGCATCAGATCACTGGATTCACATTGCTCAAGGCTCAAAGCCAATCAGGCACGGCTAGATCTCCTCCGCGTCCACGCTGGGTACAGCTGGATCCGACCTGCTAGTATAAAACATCTGCTCAGTTTTCAAACGATAGAACAGTCACAACAAAAGCCACAAATCAATATGATCGTGAAACAATTGTTACAATCGTGAAACAGGATGTTGAGAATGTTCTTCAGCAGAATGTTCTTGAAAGGTAGTAACTTCAGGTAGTTTAACTTTAAAGTTTGTCTTTAGGCCACTTATTCTAAATTCATAGTTTAACATTAAATGGTTTTTGGTATTTTAATGGGGATAAGAATTTCGGCATTTTAATTTCTGGTCTCCCCTTAATGTGAGGGTTTTCAAGGATTCCTTTCTAAAATTCTGGCTTTTCAAGATTTATTGTTAACCCTTGATTTAATTTTAATCTAATACCACTTGGAATTATCTGCGAGGTTATTTTGATGCTCTGGTTTTCACTATAACAATCTTGGGGTTTGGTTCTTTGCGACCCCGTAAGCGGTAGATATGGTGTAGGTTTGGCAGCATACAGTTTTTGAATTGTATTTTTAATTTATTTATTATGCAAACATTCACGTCTAATTTACATTAATGTATTAGCCAAAATTGTCACGTTGTGAACAGGAACCTATTTTATTTGTTCGATTTAAGACTGCAAACTTATTGCTTTTCTAAGCTGATTACTATTCTTACACTTAAAAGCAAACCCGAGACTTTTTAATGTAAACTTTACTTAAAGGTACATTCCACCGGCCTTTTAACAGCCATGCGCAGATCGCCATCCGCACATGTTACCATCGCACCGTTTCGCGAGACTCGGCATAGTAATACAAGGTCAACTGAGATAGAAGCTGCATCCTAGCTGCGAGCAACGCAGCTACTATCTCAGTTGGCCTTGGGCATAGCAGACGAAACAGCAAGAACACAACAATTGTGTCGTCGCAAACCAGAAAGATTTTCACATTTTAACATCACACTTATCATTTTTCTTCAGCGATCTATTGGCATAAATAATTTTAATTTTTACCGCATTAGTCTTTTACATTTTTGATCCCATGGTAATTATTAGCAAACGATTACAGATTAGTACATGGACATACACAGACGCAACGTCATAGTTATTGTAGGTGCGCAAAGGATCATGTATGTCCCAGAAGTCACTACACAAATGGGAAACTCGTCACACACCGAATCACTACACAAACTGAGCAACTCATTCATGTTTGGTCATTGCAATGTGGGAAAAATGTTACTTCAGCACTGCACACCAAGGATCATCCGCTAGTGGAAAAAATGCCACCAAAGCTAACTACTGACCAGCGTGTGGACTTGGTGCTCCTCTACGGTGACAACCACAGGACCACACGTCAAGTCGTGGAAGAATTCCATCGTCGTCATCCAGCCATCCCTGCCCCTGGCAATAAAACGGTTGTAGATATTGTGAAGCGTTTTAAGGACACCAGGTCCGTACAGGACAGGAAACGGACTGGCAGACCAAGGACTGCTACTTATGACGCACCCACAGCTGACGTGATTGCACGGGTTGCAACCAACCCCATCATGACCACACAGCAGATTGGCCTGGACGCAGGGTATAAGTAAAAGCGCTGTGTCCGGAATCATGAAACGAGAGAAGCATCATCCCAATCGCTGTAAAGCTGTCCATACACTACAGGATGGGGACCCGCCACGACGTACAGCATTCAGTGACTGGGCACTGGGGCAGGAAGCCGCTGTCCCAGACCTTACCGCAAACATTATGTTTTCCGATGAGTGCCTCTTCCACATGCACAACGTGTCCACATGCACAACGTGTGGTATTGGAGCGCACCATTCCTCATTGGTTCTGTCTGTGTCGTGACCAAGGTGCGGCCAGGGTGATGGTATGGGACGGCATTTGGCGAACATGGTTGTAGGACCGTTCTTCTTTGACAATAATGTGTCAGGTTCCAGCTACCTCACCCTGCTTTAGGGATAATTACAGGACTGGATTGATGAACAACCCCTTGCCGCTGTTAGACATATGTGGTATCAACAGGATGGCGCGCCTCCCCACTTTTCATTGGTGGTCTGGGCCCACTTGGACAATGTGCTTCCTGGAAGATGGATAGGCCGTGCAGGGCCTGTTGCATGGCCACCACGTTCCCCCGAGCTCACCCCACTGGACTTTTACCTGTGGGGCTACGTGAAACAAGATGTTTTCCGAACACAGCCAACCTCAATGCAGGACTTACGCGCACGAATTGTTGACGCGTGTTCAACCGTACCACCCGAGACGCTAGATGCTGTCCGCCGTGATCTTTCCCAACACTTGGAAGCATGCATCGCCACTGGAGGAGGCCACACTGAACATTTCTAATCCATCCCTGTAACATCAGTAACGGAAAAATAAATGTGATTTTTCTGCGTTTTCATGTATATTTTGGCTAATTTAACAGCGTGTTTTCAATAATTCTGGCCTTTTTTCGAATTTATTTGCCTTGGAGGGCCCCCTCGGCCCCTCCCTTGGATCCGCTCTTGCTTTCGAAACGTACTGTATAATCGCAGGATACTATTAAATTAGTTCCCAATATCCAACAGAAAATCTTGTAGACGCCACATTTTAAAACGGATTTTTAGCAAGGGACTGGCTAACGGTAAGTAAATATAACTATGGGGCTGTATAGAACCATGTGGAGGATGGAGAAACATGGCGTTGGCAGGAATGTACTTTTAAATTATAAATACGTTTGCCTTTGGAATTATAAATAAAACTCTGCACTTAGTTGTTTCGAAACTGGTTGACCGTTCTTTTTACCGCACGATTTTATTAGCGAGATACTTTAGCTAGTTACGCGACTCCCGGTAAGCAACTTTGAATCTTCCCTGGTGGCAGTTAAACCTTTTTGGGACGTAGTTTACTCATGCCTAGGCCTAAAATTATCTACCACTCTTCGAGACATAGATAACAGCTATGCTTGATCGAAAAGTAAAACAGTAAAATTAGACCAAAAGTAAACCGACATGGAAACCCAACTGAAGCACCGGAGTACCGTAGCTGCTTAGCACCACCTGTCGTAGCAGCCGCCATTACAAAGTCAGCATTGCTATCAGCACTAATAATTAGTTAGAACTGACATATTTCTTGTAACTTCAGCTGACATACACTGCAAAACAGAAAAGTGATCCCTTTGGTTTAACACACAATCACACGCCAGCGCAGCAGCATGTGGGGTGCCGTAATTGTATCGACACGGAGTTACGTTAACTCCGGAATTTTTTAAAATTCTGACCCCTGTGTTGGACCCAGAATTACAGTAACTCCGGATTCGTGAATTGCTTTAAAAGTGTCTGAAATAATCCGGAATTGTGGTAACACGGATTTACTGTAACTCCCGATTTTGTTGATGAGTAAACATCCAAAACCGTGTTACTACAATTCTGGATTGTTTCAGACACTTTTAAAGCAAATTACGAATCCGGAGTTACTGTAATTTCGGGTCCAACACAGGGGTCAGTATTTATGAAAATTCCGGAGTTAACGTTAACTGTGTGTTGGTACAATTCCGCCCACCCCCCCCCCCCCCCCAGCATGATACCATAACAAAGTGCAGTATTATAACTATCCTCATCCATTTGACTGTGCTATTTTAAAATTAGTTTTACTACACACATGCTTTATATTTTTGCTGTTAAACTTTTTAAGCTGACAGTTAACGACACTCTGGGTCCTTGTCAGTCTGGTTGCTCCAACAACAAATTATTTTATTATTACTAAGGGTGAACCGATTCCGAGCAGAAGATACTCACCGAGCAGAGCACGATTGGCAATGCTCGGACCGAGCAATTACATCCGTTTAACCAAGCCAAGCGGCACGGCTCGCTTCAACCGATGGATCATAAAAGTGAGCTTCTTACAGTTACTCAATAGACTGGAAGAAAAAACCCACAAAATAACTTTCAACGGCAATGTTGAGACATTTGGGCAGCGGACATTTTAGCCTAACTTGGGCATGCTGAATCCCAATCTGCCCCGTGCCGAGTCGAATTTCTCCTACTAAGCCCGGAATTTAAGATGGCGTCCAAAAACGGCGACCAAATAACAGTTTTTTTTTCTTCTATCGTCTAACCCGTTCATCCGATCGAAAATAAACCTATTACCAATTACATTTTGAATAAAATTGTCTTCAGAAACGATTCATATTTTTCGTAAAATTTACCCTCCTGGCCGAAATTAGTTATCAAGTTCTATTAGGACTTTTATGTATGCTCTACATACACAGTGAATATATGTATTATAATTCCTGACTTTAAACAGCTGC
>JAHWFP010267330.1:0-71544 GCA_023313725.1 Lithobius niger | reverse complement strand
TGAATAAAACACTAAGTCAGTAGCACAGGCGACAAATCAACACACTTATATTTCGGTATCAACAAGAAATTGAAGCGATACCTGCTTCAGAGATAGAATGTAAAGGATAAAAAGTTAAAAACACCTCACGTAACTGTATTCATTTTAAGAGATATTTTCATGAAACAGCAGGTGTAACATCGATTGCATATTCAACTCAATCCTGCTATTTTCGTATTTTAGTGTCAGCATTCAGGGCAACGAAGCCAACATGGCGAAAACATGAATACAGTTCTGTGAGGTGTTTTTAACTTTTTATGCTTTACATTTTATCTCTGAAGAAGGTATCGCTTCAATTTCTCGTTTGATACCGAAATATAAGTGTGTTGATTTGTCGCCTGTGCTACTGACTTAGTGTTTTATTGATATTATTCAGATGCAGTCTGCCTCTTCGGAAGCATCCTTTTTACATCAACTACGAAGTATGAAACAAGTCTATTGATCGTAACAGGATATTCATTAAAGGAAAAAAAAAACCGTAGTGCAATCTTATCGACTTGACCGTGACAAACTAGCGTGCGTCTAGAACCATTTAGCTTTAGTCCAAACGTTGACAAGAATTCACCAACTTTGATTAGCCCATAGTGTATCGGTAGTTTTATTTTCTTGAATTAGATGTGTATGTGTGTTTTTATGGCGTATTTACTGGTGAAATTTAGGCTTGAAAATGGTATGGGCCCAATATAGAAGCGTCGCAAACTTTGTCAGTGCTTCAGCGCATTTAGGTTTTTCCATTCATTTTTTCGCATCATTAGTTTTCTTTGTGGAAGATATGCGCGATGAACCTATACCTACTAAAAACCTACTAAGAACACACCATGCTAAAAAGATTGGGGAAAAACTCCTTGTTTTTTCTCTGCCTCCGGTCGTTATACGCAGTTTCGTCAACCACAGTAGAAGGAATCCACATTGCTGGTCGGTTTGGTGGCGTTTTCCAAATCCATTTGCTAGCGTGACTGGGCGCTTTGGGAGATCGAGACGAATTCTGTAGCGGGAGGAGGGGGCCTAGGCAACACGAGTCGGCAAGAGCGGAAACCGTGAAAATTGCAAGGATACGATGATGAATAGGCTAGGCCATTCTTAATCAAGAAAAATCGCCCAAACTTGGTACAGCAATCTCAGCCTTGATGCTGATCAATGGCACTCTGAGGCAAGCAAGCAACGACTAATATTGCGAGACGGAAGGAATATTAATTCATCTCTCGCGAAGACATCTGACCTGTAGGTGGCCTGAGGGCAAGGCCAGCAAGGTGAACATCCAATCAAACTGCCAAGTGATCCTCAAATTCTCTGTTTCAAGTAGGCCTTTAGGCAGGCTCCCCGCGAACAGAATTGGACGAACAAAGAGCGTTATCGCGTAGAAATAACTAGCGAATCGGGTCTTATAACTTCCCAGCTGTAGCACGTGGTGTTTGATGCACCATTTGCAACAGTGGGACGGTTTGTTCGTTCAAGTGTTTGTTGAGAAAGGCGTGTATCCCGTTTATGTGTTTTTGCGCACACTGGCTGACAAACGCTGATTGAGTGAGCGAAGCCTTCCCTGACCTGGATTCGATCGATGCACTTACATACGAATATTTGGCACCGGATATAAAAGAAATACGTCTTTATACATCAAAGTCCAAACCTTTAGCCTGCCGACTATGTCATTTTTTTTTTACTGGGAGAGGCAGAAAGAAAATAGCGTTTTCAATGGTCAACCGAGTTTCACTAACCCTTTTATTTCCGTCGTCGACAACGACAGAAGCTTTAGCAAGTGGTTAATGCCTCCTTCAGCGTGATGTGGCTTGGCCCGGCGTCACCCATCCCTCAGAGTCCATGGCTTCGTGCAGGCTATTTTTTTTTACGGGATTCGGGACAGAAAGCAAATATCCGTTTATGTATCTGTTCTTTTAATCGTCCAAATAGTAAGTTACATATATACCTAAATCATTGTTTTATCTTTTAACTTGCAGTTGTACCCGGCTTCACCCGGGGTTTTGTTTCGCCCGTGGTTGTTTCTCAGTTTTCGGTAGGTGTGGCCTGAACGTTGAATGCGACAGGCAGTTTTGCTTCTTGGAATACTCCCCTCTCCCTCCACCTTTCCACCCATCCTCTAAAAAATATTATTATTAGAAGAGATTGTTGTAAGTAGTCACCGGCCATTTGTAGGGCGTATGGCTTCGGGCCATGACCCTGAATAAAATTATCAATCAGGCCATTCCGCATTGTGTTTGCGGGCTGGTGGCTCGGATGGCCGGGGTGGCTGGCAGTCTAGTTTGGATTTTTGATTGGATCCAACAAATCGTAACTGGTTGGGATTTAAGTGAGCAAAAGTTCGGAAATAGAACCCAAGTCATAGGAATCGGCCACCTGTGCTCTAGACTACTCATGTGCTACCTCTAGTATCAAGATTGCGGCTAACTTGCTAAGTGATTACAATAAGTATTCAAAGCACTGATTCCTGGAGGTGTCTGAACTGTGGGCCTCTCACCCTGGACAAAAATACCTAGGTTACAACTAGTTTAACGAAACGAAACTAGCAGTAAATATTATTTTGCTGTCTGTCGATATCAATTCGCATAGAAATTTACAGGCATTTTGATAGTATCGAGTTAAAATGGCACAGGGGCCTTAAAGTGTAATAAATGCACTGACGTCTAATCCAAAGACCCTTGTTTAATTCTTGAACTGACGATGGCAGGGCCAGATTAAGGCAGGAACATTAGGGACATTTGTCCCTGGCCCCGAATTTTTAAGGGATCCCCTCCCCCCCCCCCCCCGCCCTGCTTTCTTTTGCGGGGGGTTGACCCTCCTGAATGTTATTGGTGTCGACGGCCACTTACGGTCCGGCACTTCCTTGTTGATTGTCGCCATCTTGATGGTGTTCGTCGTCGTTTCCATCTTCCGCATGACATTTCGCGTCAGTTAGGCGATAAGTCTGTCCTCCTGTCCGGTGTTTTTCACTTTTTGCAGGAGGTACAGATGTATGACAAGATTTAGATTTGGGGTTTGAATAACATCTCTGTAATGTGTGGTGCAGTGGCAACCCGGACCACTGCACTGTGACTGGGGTTGGCGCTAATGACCACGTCGTCGACGCGCCATTAAGCCTCAATACCCCCCCCCCCCTCCCGGCCCTGCTGAAAGCTTCTTCAGCTAAACAAAATTTTCTCATAATTTTGACAATCAAAACTAAAAAAAAAAATTGAAGAGAATAAGAAGAAAATATTGAGCAGTAAAATTCTAAAAGTTAAGATGGGAAGTAACTGACTAGTGAAATACAAAGATACCAAAATTCTTCCCTTTCCCACAATTTTCTTCCATTTTATCCTATTAAGGAACTGTTTACATAGAAGAGAATTGTGGTAAGGGAAAGGGGGGGGGGGACCCTCACGAATTTTTTTCCTGGGCCCCAAGTAACCTTAATCCGATCCTGCACGATGTTACGTTAAAACGTTATTTAATATTTTCGTTATTATTGGAGCTTACCTGTCATACATAGCTGTCTCTATTTTTCCTTCCTTTGTAATTAATCCGAATATACAACGTTACCATATTCAGCTATTCCATAGATGGTAGGTGTTCCTTCCTATGGACATTAGCAATGACACTTTCACTGTCGCTGTCAATGGTAACCTTTTATCGCTAGCGATATTCGTTGCATATGCATAAAGGCACCCTTCATTTAGCCATCCATCTTTTATTTTGTCAACCAAGAATCATTTGTCTCTAGTAATGAATGTTGCCAAAGTGTCAATGGATGACAAATTATTATTGCAGCAATATTCTGACAATGATTGGCTTGTGTTGCCTCCCTAGTATTTCGGACACAATATGAGTGATCACGAGATATTGGTAATCGTGTCACAGATCACAGCGTCTAGTGATCAAATATTATTTGGTGCCGGTGGGTTATTGCATCCGAAAATCACGTCAACCAGTGAAATGATGCGTCATTAATGCAATAATTGAAACGGGACTTTTACCTGTAAACTAGCCATATTGCTAGCTTCACTCACTCTATTGGCATCGACCCAAGCTTCGTGCATTTTAGTTGATTGCATTCCGATTACCTTGCGTGATCGAACTTAGCCATGCAGTTTTCGGAGCAGTTTTTCGCCTAATTTGTTATAAATTAAGTTACAATAAAGAAAATATGCCCATATCCGAAGCTCAATTTATTTATTTTTGTTTGGCACTACTCTTATCTTTGTATTTGTCGTGGCTCAAGAGGAGTAGAGGTACACGCACGCACATCGTCGTTATAACGATGTTTATAACAGAGACCAAAATGTTAAACTTGGAACATTAATTTCTAAGGACGTCCATGCGTGGCTGAAGTTGGGCGATTCACTAATGGAAAAATGTTACTTATTTATTGTAGAATTTGCGATTTCTGAATTTCATCGGCGACTGCGACACGATTTTCTTTTGAATTTTTTCCCAAATAACCTTTAATCTTATTTCATCCGATCAGCGTAAATATGCTGTAATTAGTAAAGGTGGTAGCCTTTGCTGTACGACTTGACCTCAACTTTCCATGTTAAAGTCGAAATTTCGATGTGCAATTTCCCAGCTGTCTTTCAATATTTTCCACTCAAATTTTGTATATAAGCTTTGTTGGACGTGATGAACGTGTGTCCGAACTTTTATTAGTTACCGGTTTGTCACATAGGAGATCTGGACTTGAACTGAAATCGTGATTTTCATTTTTGGCGTTGGCATGACACGTTTCTACGACGCACCCTTCAGATCAAACGCTCTCCACATAAAAACTATTTGTCGTATAAAGCAGGTTCTTAGCTCATTTTACAGGTGTTGCCCTGTAGATATGCCTTTTCCATAAGGCCATTTCCAATTGATGGAGTGGTTCAGAGGTTTGGGAGCTCAAAACGATAAGATTGATTGTTTTACATTGTTTTAAACATTGTTATTATGCAACAATGCCAATCAGCAAACGCTAGCTGCAAGACATAGACTGAAGATTAAAGGGTTCGTTTCCGTATTGGTTTGTGCAAATCGTAGTTGATAAGATCATTATTGGTTGCGCTATAGGTGGAAGGATTTAGGCCTATATAATCGAAATCAGGGATACAATTTTTCCTGTTTAAAGGCCTTACCAAAGACATTAGAAATTTCGTGTGGGTCAGCAGTGATTTCATTTCCAGTCTAAGGCATGTGATGGTATCCTTTTTTTTTTGTCTTTCGCATATTTATTGGCTGAGTTGTGAGAGAGCTCAGCCTGGTTACTGGAGGTTTGCGGATCTGGTCGAACCCCTTGAAAAGGAACCTTGGCAAAGTCCCCGCCAGAACTGCCGGCCAGGATAGCGTGAAAGGCTACCATGCTCCTTCAGCTGCTATGGGAACTATTCTGGTTAATTCTGGACATTCTTTCGGCTTCCTACGATGATTGGAGGTTTCCTGGATCAAATCCCTGGGTTGGCACCTCCCTTTACCAGATATTTCTTCTTCTCTAAAAGTCTGAAAATGTTCAAAATTGAGCCGGTTCAGCCATACAAGCATTAAGTTGCTTCGGCTGACTTAAGGCTCCAAAAAATTAACTTTAAAATAAATAAAAAATAAATATTAAAGAATTTTGGGTTTTACAGCACTTGTCGCCAACGTATTCTTCTTATGTTTCCCTAGCATTTCTGATGTCATTAAGAATATTATTTCAGCGTTTGTTGAAGTTGGATCTGTTTTCTTCACTGGAATCCTGCTTCCACTTTTTCCATGGACGATTTCAAGGTTTAATTTTCTTTTTCAGGCTATTTTTTAGCTAAGCAGAATATTGTTTAGATCTAGGGTTCAATACAGGCTCAAGCTGTTCGATGCAGTTAATAACATTGTAGCAAAAGATAGGCCACTGATTTTTCACATTGGCATCGTCGACAAGAGCACACAAGACAACATTTTCGAAAATATCATTGAGCAGATCGCAGTCCGTGTTAAAGTAGTCTCTTTTTGGTGCGTTTTAGTGTCTCAGGTGTTTTACTAAGGTCAGTTGCTGCGTGATATGCCATGGTGGTCACTTGTACCATTTGGTAGAACAGTGTCGCTTCAGTAAAATGCATACATCATTAAAGATGTATAATGTGCGTGTGTTTGTATCTCTACTTCTCTGGAACCAAAGCACCTACAAAGATGGGAGTAGGACCAAACGAAAGATAATTAAATTGCGCACAGTGTAGGCCTATTTTCATCGCTGTATCTTGATATTATTACTCTCAAATACTCGAAAAACCCTGAAAAAATAACGTTTTTTTTTAAAGCCTCAGGATGTTTGTTCATGACGTCATAGTTTGTTCGTGAAAACCTCCGGGAGCAATGAGGGATGTTCTGGAGCGCAGCGAGACGCGGCCGTATGAGCCGAAAAAATGACCTAAAAAGACGACGTATTTTGCAACACACCACACAGATCTTAAAATCGGTTTTGTATCAAGTGACTTGATGCATGGAAACCTGGTTTTAAAATGGTGCTGAACATTCGTGTTTCTGAAGCATGGTGGTGCGTGGATTGAGCGAGCGATTTCTACGTAAAATAAACCTTTTCAATATGTGTCTCCCTTTGCTTTCGTAATCTTTCATCTCTTACCTTCGTAGGGGATTACATCTGACGTTCTGCAGATGTTTCTTCAAGTGAGGGTTCATTGCGAAGTGATGGAGCAATATTCTTAAAATAAGTAAAACAAGAAAACCCATATAAAGTGTATACTAACACAAATTACAATTCATATGTGGTTCTTGGTGGTTACATTGATTCAGTCACGCTTGTGAGGAAATGTTTGCGCTGATTGAGTGAGCGAAGCGAACGTAAATCAGCGTTTGTCATCAGAAACAGCGCTTTTCTGATAACTTGCTTGATCTTTTTGCTTGTCTCCATGGACGTAAAACATAATATTGACCTTCTCTCGAGATAACCGATATCGCATACTACACTCTTATAATTTGCTTAATTGTTTTTTTTATGTCGAATGTCTGTCTGTATCATAAGTGTTGCAGCAAAAAATCTCTTCGAGTGTAGCGAGACGACGCGGAATGAGCGACCGAAGCGAGCGACTCCGCTAGTTATTATTATTGGTGAATAGCAAGTCAAGAATAGATGGTTTTTTGGTCAGGACGAATTCTAGTATTTTATTAATTAGTTGGCTAATATTATGACCAGCCAGGAGGTCGACGAAATCTTTGGAATTTACGAGCATGGGCAACTGGAGGCTGGCTGTCCATTTGATATCTGTGTAGTTGAAATCGCCACAGACAATATCAGTATAGATGTGATGTGAGATTCAATTTGTTGTCTGATGGCATTCTGAAAATTAATTTCGTCTTCGACAGGAATTTTTGGAGTTTTACAACAACAACCAAGAATGACACACTCTTGACCATAGACAGTAAACCTAATCCAAGAGATTTTCCAGGAGATGTTGCGAGTTGAACAATTTAAGTCAATAATTTTACTGCTGGAAAGATTATTGCGGGCTAAATCAGTATACCTTCTCCTCCTCCTCCTGATAGTGCGATCGTTTCTATACATGTCTGGAATGTGCACTTGTGAGCCCGAGTTGTCCATTTGTAAGAATGTTTCTGCAATAGCAACAATGTGATACTCTTTGGAGGCAACAATTGCACGAATTTTAGTAATTTTGTTCACGTTCCAGAAAGCTAATTTTAGTTTGTGTTCTTTCATCTCACAGTCTTTGTAGGCTGTGTTATTAGTAGTTTACGTGAACTAGACAGAGGTCAGTTGTGATCCTCCTTCACGGTCAACAGTAGGTCTTCTGTTAGGGCGTCCATAAAATGGGAGCACATGCCTTCATCCCAATTTTCTGAACGTAGTAAGGTTTCATAGTTTTTCTCATCACTCTCAACACGAGATGACGAGTGCGTCGGAAATTTCGTATCTAGTTGTATGGAGTCAACTTTGTATCCAACTCTGGGATCAAGAGTTTGGGATAAGGTTGTTAGGTGTGAGGTGATGGATCGAGTCTGCTAACAATCAGCCTCTTGACTTTATTAAAACACGGTTGCGCAGCATTTACGGTTCCAGATTTAGAAGTTCCCATGATAGGTGGGTTATTTCGGCTTGTCGTTTTTCCAGCGGTGAAAAAAGTTACTTTTATTTGATACAGTTGCGTGTTTAATGGACAAGGCTGTTTTAGCAGCATATCTTGGCTCGTTTTTGCTCCCTTTCTATAGTAATGTCGTTGGTACTTGAGGGCACGCGCTTGTTTGTTGTTGTTTTCATTTGCCGTGTGTGTCTTCTGTACCCCCTTTTCTGGGAAGGCTTTCTTGAGAGGTTCGTCGTCATCGTTCCTGACTTCGTCACTCGTTTGCACAATTTTCCCCCAGGGAAGCTGAGACAGTTTCTGAAGGAATTGCAGCATTTTCATTTGGGCTGCCCTTGTGTGCGACATTTATTGGTGTGTGTGTGTGGCAGTTTCAACGACACGACGTACCTCACTAATAATATGTTTGTCTTAGGGGAGCATCCATAAATTACGTAGCGCTTGAGTGGAGGAGAGGTCGATGTGGTGTTATGAATTGCTACGAGAGGAAGGGGTTAAAACGTTTGTCACTTAACAAACTGCTAAAGAACTCAATAAGTGAACCGATGAAAGCAACAGGAACGCAGTTTTTTTTGTTCAGTTTATGCACATCGTTTATTTATGATTTAAATGAAAAATTCATTAATAAATTGCATAGCAGTTAAATTTAAATCAGTGTTGGCGGAGATACCATATAAAATTTTACTAAATAAAAGTAATTAAGCTAAAAATGAAGCTTAATTACTTTTATTTAGTTAACATTTAATACGGTATCTCCGCAAACACCAATTTAAAAGTAATTGCTGTGCAATTTATCAATTAATTTTCCATTTTATTCATAAATAAACGACGTGTATAAACTGAAAAAAAACTGCGGTACTGTTTCTTTCACGAGCCTAAAATTCACGAGCTATACTAAACAGCGGCTGCACACGTCAGCCATCTTGAAAAAAATTATAAAATAAAAATAAAAATACATCATGACACAGTTTTAAGTAAGGCATAGGCCCATCATGCGCCCCCCCCTACTAATTATTTGAGTTTTCATTTTTAGTTAAATAATTAGTTGGGGGGGGGGATGATGGACCTATGCCTTACTTAAAACTGTGTCATGTTGTATTTTTTATTTATTTTTTTTATTTTTTCAAGATGGCTGACGTGTGCAACCGCGGTTCAGAAGAGCTCGTGAATTTAAGAAAAACCTTCAAGTGCTCGGTAAGTGACTGTACTAATAGTTACCACAGTAGAGTAGAAACATTAGGCCTACTTTTGATAACGTTCGACAAATAGGTAGAAAAAAAAACAGTTGTTAAAACGCAGTGAGTGCAACATTCCGCTTTCTACCGCCAGTGTATACTCCGCTAATTTTTTTCTTTAGCAAACAGAAAAATCGAATAAATAATTTGTGGTGGGTAGGGGTAGGTCCAGAGCACAAAATAAGCCCATGCCTTGCTTAAAACTGTGCCATACTTAATACTTCACAGTGACACAGTGGATGGACTTTTGGATCGCCTCTTTGCCACCTGTGACCTGGTCAGCTGCTTCTCGGGAATAGAACGAATGCTTTAGCGGGGGTCGACCGGTGTGGCCAGCCGCATTTTCCTTGTCATTTAACTGGAATCTGCAATCAGCGAAATATTTACACGGGTGGTAGGAAGTGGAATGTTGCATTCATCACATTTCCACGACTTTTTTTTGCTACCCATTTTTCGAAAGTTATGAAATTTGGTCCAAAATTTGATGTGGTAACTATTAGTACAGTCACTTATTGAGCACTGTATGATTTCCCTTAAATTCATTAGCTCTTCTTAACAACGACTGCACACGTCAGCCATCTTGAAAAAATACAACAAAATGGTCATTCCATGCATTCCATTCAAAAAAGGGAATCACCACGCATTCGTGTGCAAACGTTCAGCTGTGTAGGCCTTTCCATTTTTTCTCTATAGCCATGAGTAAAAAGAGTGTATGGGATTTAACATGGGGAAAGCCTTACTAGCTTAGACAGTATCATGAAAACATTATTGATGCGGCATACTCTCTGTGAATGAAGGATACTCATCATTTAAGTTTTAGTTTTTCTTTATCCCTGCACCTTCCTCTTACATTTAATAAAATTTGAAAGATTTCGGTCGCATTGGAATTTATCCTCAGCATGATGAAATATGTTTTTAGTTGCTTACAGTTAACAGACACATGTCTCCTAGTAAGGCCGTCAAAGGGTTCACAGGGTTTAAGAGAGCTTTTAACCACTCCTGGTCATCTGCCCGACGAAGCCCAAAGGCCGCCCCATCAGCAGTCAATCTTTTAACAAACGGATGATTTCTTACTAGCGTGTGTCCGGATACTAAGTCTTGGCTTGTCAGCTACAGATTCAGTGTTGGAATGCTAGTGACATCAAGGAATCGGGTTGGCCGGCTGACGACGTCACAGCAATTGTTGGAGTCCTGTTATTTGAGTCCAAAATTGACCAATTGAAAAAAATCTGTACACAGCTAAGCACTGCCCTGCGGAGCATTGGGCAGGAAACATAAATGTTTTCCCTCTGAATATAGAAAATCACTAATTTGTTATAGCATCTCTCGCTGTGCCGAGCAATTGAGATTTTTCAGAACTGATTTATATGCTTACTTAATTATACTAAACTGTAAAGAACGTATTAAAAATATTACAACGCCACGTATTCCCCGTCCCCCCCCCCTCCTTCTCCCCTCTTTTCACACCCTACAAGCCTAGCATTTTGTCTGTATTTCCGTAATAAATTAAGAGACGTTAAAAGCTCGTCAACTTCGGTGAAATAATGACTCGATCATTGATAACAAAAAAAAGTAAAAAAAAAAAAACATCTTCGTTAACTGATGTGAACGTCATCACTGTCATTTCCTTGTGTTTTCTGCTCATAAAGCAAACGTGTTGAACCGTAATGGCGAATTTCTTTCTTTTTTTTATCTTTCTTTTCGCTGCTTGTGGTTCCATTAGCGTCAGGTTACCCGTTATCGTTAAGCGAAGCGCGAGAAACGTTGCTAAAAAAAAGTTTGACAGCCGTTTACTTAGGACGCAATTATGGTGTCATTGTTAACGGCATGGATGATCGCTTGGCCTTAGGGGATCACGTCGTCATTTCGGATCATTTCACGTTTTTTTTTTTGGATGACGATTCTTAATTCAGTATTCGGTCCACCCCTTCACTGCTATGACGCAGTGGCAGGATGTGTTCCCTATCTGTGGTATAGACAGCAACTATAATCAGACGTGTGCGCCGCAGCGCCACGCAGCACCGCCGGGCACAAATCAGACGCCCAGCCGCCGTCGATAATTTGCCAGTGTTTTTAACAATTTCAGTACAAAGATTCGTTACAAATGACGAAGTGCTCGTGCGTGGGTAGTATCTGAAGTATCTACTAACGCTGTGTCCGATTTAAACCGAATTCAGTTTGTTACAACAAATTTGGGCCACGGATGGAGAGTCAACGCGACTGGGTAGCTTCTCATAACCCAAAACTACGCATTTTTGAAAAATAAAAATTGAATTTCTCCACTCCGACACGACATAGCTTGATCTAAATGCTGGATTAAAGAAAAGGAAACTTGATTAGCCAGTTCTGGGCTAGTTTAAAATTAATTTAACCTCCTAATCTGACCTACCATTTTTAAGGGGTGAATTAAGGATTCCTATAGTGATCATTTTGTTTTAGTAATTCTAATACGTTTTCATCTCCATGGCGACCCTCAAAATTCAGGAACATATACTTGGCCAGTGACTTTGCCTTTCGGTTCATTGATGATGGCACCCAAAGAAGAACGATAATTTTAGAAGGACAAGAAGCACCAATAGGCCGTATTTTACGTAACAAACTTGCTTCCGGCTCAGGCCAAGGATTAAACGAAGGAGGCGTCCACGTTGCGGGTAGGAAGCAGCCATGCCGGAGGAAGTGACGTCACAGGAGTCCATCTGTGTGCAAATCCACTAGTCACGTCTTCGCACGTCTATCAGATAAAACGGAAATGGAAACTCCATAAACGGACACTCATAAAAAAAACTGAATTTCCGTTTATTATGGTTTGCTTTTTTTTTTACTAAAGTAACTGTTTTTTTCCGTCGGTTAACAATGCAAACAGAGAGCTTTTATTTTTTAAAACTCCGTTGTTTGTAAATCCACTAGTCACGTGCTTCCTTGCAGTACTCTGATTGGCTGTCCGGATTGCTTTAGCGGAAACGACTCCTATGCCGTCATGCGACGGTGGGACTCAGTTCCCTTAGAAAGCGTTCGAAAGACAATACTACCGGAAGTAGGCAATGAACCATCTTCTCTAGTCGCTCCATCCTTGATGGTACCATCTGGCGGTAATCATTGAAAGTATGTCTACTTTCACCCATATATATAATCACTATTGTCAGAGTAGGAGTTGCATTACCTACATACTCTATCCTGGCCAGTAACGTGAATGGATCAGAGAGGACTCTCTCTCTCTCTAAAATACGCAGTTGAAGCTACAATTTCTTCAATATTGTAGCTTCTGAAACCAAGTGCTGTAAAAATGGATAGATTTTATACGAGCTGATCATCAAACGAGGTGGTCATCGTGGCTGAGTGGTGAGAGAGCTCCGCCTGCCTGCTGGAGGTTTGAGGATCTGGTCGACCCCCTGAAAAGGGGATTTTGGCAACGTCCCCGCCAGGACTGCCGGCCAGGGTAGCGTGAGAGGCTACCATACTCCCTCTGCGGCTATGGGAACTATTCTAGCCTATTCTAGACAATCTTTCGGCCCCTACGATGATCGGAGGTTTCCCGGATCGAATCCCCGGGTTGGCACCTCCATTTACCAGATATTTCTTCTTCTCTAAAAGTCTGGTAATGTTCAAAATTGAGCCGGTTCAGCCATACAAGCATTAAACTGCTTCGGCTGATTTAAGGCCCAAAAGAAATTAATTTAAACAAAAATTATAAGATACCGTTGCTAAAAAAAAATATATAAATTGGGATGGTAACCCGATCTGAAAATTTTTGCGGACTGTTTTTGCAGGGGATCATTTTCGCCGAACCGTTTCCGAAATTATTTCTTCGAACACGTGTTCGTCACACAACAAACTTCTCTTTTCACGAAATTTATTAAGAAATTTAGCAACAGCAATGGAAAGTTCTAGAAGAACCGCTAGCCACCTGCCCAAAGTTGCAGGAAAAAGATCCCCCCCCCCTCCCTCTCTCCCATCCAGTAAGGTCCAAAATCAGGAATAAATTAAAAGGAAAAATAAACATTTGTCTTCAGGGGTAAAATTTGAAAAGCGGAGAATAAACTTTGTCAGGTCGCACTAAGGTTATTTTTACCTAACTTGCTGGCTACACTGTTTCGGTTCTTTAGTTAACTAGATAATGGACTTGCAGGCTACAATGTTTCGGTTTGTTTTCTAACTAGATACGAGACTTAATTACTGGGAAAATTACGCTCTTGACTTACCATAACGTCGTGTAGTGTCAACAGAGCCGTGGTAAGATAGAACTCTCTGAGGACGTAGTTTCTAATTCATTTCCATGTCTTCACCAGTCTTGTTAGTTGCACGAACGCACACACACACACGTCTACGAATTCATTTTGTAGGAATACGTTCAGAGAATTTTTTTACTCATAGTAAGTAGTCTTTGTTCGTAAACTTGTGGGTTAGCGGGTAACGTAAATATTACCTTTAGGCATATTTTTTATTTCAAAGTTTAGGTTCAGGATCCTTCGCTTGTATTTTCATGCCAAATCTTACTTTCCCCGAGCTGATGGCTGTAAATTGCTGAAATCGATCGCAGCAGCAATCTTTGTTAAATTGCATGAAATGGGATTTCAGTAGATGAGTGAGATGGATAAAACGGTTCTTTTCTTTAAAAGTTGAGTTAATGTTCATCATTGTAATGATCTATCCTTTTTTTTTTAAATCTAATTTTATTTCGCTTTACCTACCTCTCTTTATCAGATATTTATTCTTCTCTAAAAGTCTGGTAATGTTCAAAATTGGGCCGGTTCAGCCATACGAGCATTAAGTTGCTTCGGCTGACTTAAGGCTCAACGAAATTAATTTAAAAAAAATTATAAGATACCGTTGCTATTAACGTTTACTTTATTTTTAGTACTTTCATGGGTTAGCCATTTCAACCTTCGTTTGCTTAAGTGGCTCAAATGTAGGTACAACAACGTTATGGGCTTAACTTGTTTTATCTGCTGGTTCGACCCTTTAAGTCCGTCAGTTGTTAAGTGAAGCACACATTTCTTGCCCAGTATTTCTACCTTTTTAAAACAATTCATGCTCCATTTTATGATCGTGTGAGGAATGTATTTAATTTCAGTAAGTCTTTCTGTTTTTAAGATCCATTTACTTATTTTTATTCTATTACTTTGACTTTTTTAGTTTTTATGAATTTTAAAGTGTTAACTTGACTTTGGCTTCTTTGCCATATCTTTTAGTGCTTGATGATGAACTCGGGGTTTGCTTCGAAATTTTACAAATTATGTATTTTGCTAAAGGAAGATGGAAACCCACCAACTAATGAAAACCCGACCTATCAGATTTTTGCGCATACTGCCTAACAAACGCTGATTTTCTTTAACTTCACTCACTCACTCAGCTATCCCCAGTCTGACATAGCCCGGACCCCTTTTCTGCAACCAGTCTTCAAGCACTGGTGTATGAATATTTCTATTGGGAAACAAATAAATACGCTTTTGTAGAACAAAGTTTGGCTTTTTTTTCTGGGAGAGGGAGAAAGTAAGTCGCTGATAACGCCTCATAGGTTTTTGTGTGCATTTATAGAGGTCTTATCGTTGCCGATCACTTTGCAACATAGAAATGATAGACGTCGTCAGTACACCGCAAGTTCAAAGTGGTTGTTAAAGTGATTGTGAGATTCTTAAGATAAGATTTATTTTCAAATGGAGAAAAAGAACTCAAATGGGCCTAACCAGACGCCACTAACAACAATGGTCCAAATACTTTAAAAGCTTAGGGTTAGAAAATACGCATAAAAGTAACACTAACAAGAACTAGAAACGAGATTAAAACATTTCAATTGCAGAAAGAGAGGAAGAAAAGAAGATATTTTTCTTTCTCGTCTCTTTTTCCTAAATAAAACCTAGACAATGTCAGCTCAAACCAGCCAATTGTTGCCATTCACTTTGCGTTGCCTTTTCCTTTTCTAATGTTGTCGACCCCTTTTATTTTCGTCAGTCATCAGGATTAATATGTACTGAGGGGAGCAAAAAGACTGGTCTGCTAACAATTACCAACTACAACAATTAAGATTCGCGGTATTGTTATGTTCTATTGAATTGAATTGACCCTCCCCCCTCTTCTTTTCCCCTTGTGCGATTTGAGGTGTACATGTACGTTGTAATTTTGATGTAGGCCGCATGGCTTCGGCCCAGGCACAATAAAATACAATACAATACAATACAGTTGAATTGAAGACAACAATACCGTAATTCTTAATTATTGTTATAGTTGATCATTGTCAGCAGACCAAAGTTTTTTCTCCCCTCCGTACATGTATACTGTACTGGTTTTCCATTTTGATCAGTACACGTCTTAGTCCTTATACTATTTTGTATTTTAGTAACGTCGTGCCCAATTTAATACTATTCTTTATTCTCTTCTAGGTTGTGGGGTCTCGTTGCAAGATTGTGAAGGAATGAATCGTTCATCAACGGACTCCCATTATTGTGTCTAAGAATACAGCATGAAGGCTGGCAATAGTTTGTTACAAAGACATTGTCGTTTTGAAGTTCTGAATTTGAAGCTCATTGGTGGAATAAGGTAACACGTCACGTCATTAGTTAAACTCTCGTCGGTACAACTGGTGAGAGCACAGGGACTCACAGGCTGTAGCGCACGCCATACGGGTACAACTAGTGAGACCACCACGACTTGTAGACTGTAGCGCACAATATCCGTGCAGTCGGCGCTACATCCGTCAAGTCCTTATGAGTGATAGTATTCACAGGTAGTGACCAAAAAGCCGTATGTGTTGGCAAAATTCACAACCATCTGTAGGGAGCGTGGGATAATCGTCTAACTGGAAAATCGTATAAAAGATGGTATACAGTGTAACAGTATAACGGAAAAATCGTCTAACACGTATAATGGAAAGTCGTCTAAATGTCGCTGCCTCGCTCGTGTTACCGCGCTCGCTGCGGCTATACATATAACACCAGAAACCGCAGGCGTATTACTGTCCAGTTAGACGCTTGTCCATGATACGACTTATTCATTATACGATATTCCGTTTAGATGATTTTCCATAATACGATATTCCGTTTAGATAATTTTCCCGATTTTTGTTTATGCAAATATTAGACAATTTTCCCATTGGACGATTTTCCAGTTAGACGTTCGTCCGATGCCCCCCATCTGTAGAGCATTTTTTGTGTAGTTTCTCGTTGAAGAATGCAACTTGACGACATCTGATGCATACAGCATAGCCACACCCAAATGGTTTAATAACATACCCTGTGACGTATTTCTTTTTCTGGGCCGCAACTCAGTGTGCCCAGTTGTGACACGATTGGTGATAACTATTTTAAAATACGCTCTATAGATTTTAAACTGCTAAACAGTTGTGAAAAATGTTACTCGCGCTACGATTACTACAGGCATGCGGTAACTGCTCGTGCAACATCGCTGAAAGGCTCCTGAATCGGAGGAGTTGACTTCTTTACGCAAAGGCCGACTGGGGTAGAAATGGCGTGTTACGATTCCTGGCTCCATACCAGTTCTCGCAAAGGCTGTGAAATGAACGCGTCTTTGATTTGGTAAAATGCGAATCATGTCATGTCGAATCGAAAGTACTGAAGCCGGGAAGCGAAGCCGGCTGATTCTCTTTCAGACGGCCTTGTGCAAACGATGGAATATGAAGCAAAGAGTTAAACAGGGATTCTCCCGATTCCCTAAGCATTTATAAGCTCCTGTTCAGCCTAAAAACTTCCTGTACGGCATAGTGTACGTGTTTTACTTTGAGCGGAGTAGCTGAACAAATAACCAAACACTCTTGAAGATGAATTACATCTTTTCAATTAACAGCAGCTCTGATTAGCGATTCGAAACTGACTGAGAATTTGGGTTCTGGGATTTCCAATCAGCGGAGTGGAAAAAGCTTCCGTTTCCGGTGATGAGACAAAATGTTGCGGTACAGTGCCTTTAAAAAAATAAAAAATTAAAAACTTTCTCTAGGTGTGTAGAGTTTTACTTTTTATGAAGAACCCAAAAAATCACATACACATGTACCAGCAAAGCAAATCGTATGCTTTTCAATGAAGATTTGATTTGGAAGTTAGTCTGACTGGGAGTTTTGGAATCCGGGACATGGGCGGATTTAATGGGGGTGAAGGAAGTCAGCCTCTTCGACCTAAAGGGCCCCTTGGCGGTAAAAAGAAAACTCAACAATTTTTTTTTAATAACTGCCTGCGGAATATATATCGAGAGTTGGGGGGGGGGGGGGGGGGTTCGGGGGTGTGGGGTGAAAAGGTAATTAAAAAAAAAAAAAAAAAAAAAAAAGGTTGTTAGCTTATTTGGGAAAGAAAGTGATGCCTTTCAGGGCTTGCCCATCCGGAACTCTTACCTTAATTCCACCACTGATCCGAGTTCTTATCGGCAGGAAAAGGAGCAATCCTCCCTTTTGAACAGTTACGTAGGAAAAAAAAGGGCAAGCAAACAAACAGGCAACCATCTTTTTTTAATCAGTAGCAGGCTTGATTTGGGATTGAAACTTTTAATGGACTTTCTGTTTCCGGGAGATAAGATCTGAAGGAAAAAAGTTCGTAAAATATTTACACGAACGTATATATCACGTTACGGTGATAAACGTCATCTTTGAACCGGTGCTCAACGAGTCTCTTTAATTCGAAAATCCTTCTCTGGGGCTTAATCTCGTTAGAGAGATGAAAGTAATCTTGCTTTCTTGTTTTTTTTCCCTTTATTTATTATTCCTTGGTTTTATTTATTTTCTTTGTGTGTGTCTGTGTCTGTGCCTGTGTGTGCGTGCCTTAGCTAATATTGATTAACTGTAGATTAAAGGTGGTGTCAATACTCTACTTCTGTGAGGTGACAAGGTTCTTTGATGTCAACCCACACATCGTGAGACAATATTGTTGAAAGAACGATTCGGGGAAAGCCAATTCGTCAGACTACCGTGCTTTTCTGCTGGATCCCGGGCCATGTTGGGATAGGTGGAAATGAGCAGGCGGATTCTGCAGCAAAAGGGGCCCTGGCCCTCTCGGAAGGGATCTCAGCCTTGTTCCCTCGGACGCTTTTCCAACTCTGCGTCTGAGGTTACACGCTTTTTGGCAAGCCTCGTGGGATGGACAGGACGGCAATAAATTACGAGCTATTAAAGGCACTGTTGAGGAATGGCACTCGGCGTGTCGCCGCAGTCGCCGTGAGGAGGTGGTGTTGGCCCGTTTGCGCATTGGTCACACTCGACTTACTCACTGTTTCCTTTTGCGGGGGGTTGACCCTCCTGAATGTTATTGGTGTCGGCGGCCACTTACGGTCCGGCACTTCCTTGTTGATTGTTGCCATCTTGATGGTTTTCGTCGTCGTTTCCATCTTCCGCATGACATTGTGCGTCAATTGGGCGATAAGTCTGTCCTCCTGTCCGGTGTTTTTCAATTTTTACAGGAGGTACAGATGTATGACAAGATTTAGATTAGGGGTTTGAATAATATCTCTGTAATGTGTGGTGCAGTGGCAATCCGGACCACTGCACTGTGACTGAGGTTGGCGCTAATGACCAAGCTGTCGACGCGCCATTAAGCCTCATCTCCCCCCCCCCTCGTCAGACTATCCCACTTGGATAACGAAAAACGTATTACTCCGACTTTCTTTACCGCTTTTCGGTAAGGGATGCCAATTTCAAAGGTGCATCTGGTTCCCTTTTTCAAGAAAGATAGAGAATCTTCGGTTTTCTTAAAGGCGCATTTTCACCTTTTCAATTCCTAGATGCAGCACCGCAGACTCTTCGAACAATATGGAGAAAACAACGGTAAATTAAAAATGGAACATCACTATTCGCACCAGCGCCGCTTTTTTCATAACTCAAACGAGATCACGTAACCCAAATCAGTCTACTGGGTAACGGAGAGTCAGGAACGTGGATGCTGATTCTGCACAGTTCTGAGGGCCCCGGACTGTGTTTGGAGGACCCAAACAGTATAGGGCCGAGGTCCGTCGCCCCCTTCCCCTCTACCTAATGGAGCCCCTGGTACAACCTCAACATCAGTACGACGACCAACCAAAGGCCCACACATGTAAACTTCATGTTGTGATAATCACTACGGGCCTGTTGCGGTTCTGCAAGTGACAAAAAAATGTATTCAGAACTACAAAAATAAATAAATAAATAAATAAATAAAAGAAATTTTAAATAATAGAATAACTGGTTAGTTAATGTTATGTTTCGCTGCGTTTTTATTCTTTTTCTATATATTGGCTCGTGTATGGTTTATTGTACGTTGACCTTCTATTTCCTTTGTAACTAACGCATAAATAATCATAATAACAATAATAAAAACAGGATGAAAGACGGCGTTGTCTATCGACCCCGACTGTAAATTAAAAACGTGCCAAAAATTTATTCGGGATGAATTTTCTGAAATCAAACACGTAAAAAAAGGAAAGGTTTTACGCCTAGAAACCAGTAAATAAAAATTGTAAGATGCTTACTTAAAATATTATACACTATTATGAACAAACGCATTATGTAGTATATTGAATTTCAGAATAGGAATCCAGTAAAGAACCCATAAAAAGTAAGTAAGTCATAAGTAAAAACGGATGCACACCTATTTCCGTTGAATTTTGGACTTAAATGTCAGACTGCCTGAGTGGGGAATCGAACCCACGACCTTCGAAACCAAAGGCTGGAGTCCTACCACTCAGCCATACTGACATGGCCATGGCACTTTTGCACACAAAATTAAAGGTTAGGAGCCAAAATAAAACAACATCGAAATAAAAAAAAATATATCGAGATAAATATATCATATCAGAAAACCAATACTGGTAAAAAGGGCCGCCAAGTTCCGAATGGTTCGGCCTTTCAAAGGAGTGATATCAACACACCAAAATATTCGCCAAGTTAATCGTACTGACTAATAGTTCGAAGGTTCAGTGAAAACTAGAACATTGCTACTTTCGGTGGCAATGTTCAAGTTTTCATTTAACGTCCAAAGTATTATTCGGTGCGACTAAGTTGGCGAATGTTTTGGTGTGTTGATATCGCCCCTTTGAAGGGCCGAACCATTCGGAATTGGCGGCCCCTTTTACCAGTTTTGGTTTTTGATATGATATCACTCTTTATTTTTTAAATTGTGTATTGACTCAACTCCACTACCGTGCAGATGTGTACTAAAGTGCCACGTCATCAAAAATTGGTTTTCAACAATTTGCTACTACCTTTTGCCTATCGGCCAAACCATTCTCAACTTGGTCAACTCTTTATTGGTTTTTGGTTTGTTTTAATTTTGTTGTAATTTGTTTTATTTAGTTAGTTTTGGTATGTTGATATCACTGCTTTGAAGGGCCGAACGACTCTCAACTTGGTGGCCTCTTTACCAGTTTTTGGCTTTGTTTATTTTGCTTTGTTTTTTCAGTTGGTTTATTTTTCGTGAATTGGACGTGAATTTGTTTGCTACGTTGTTTAGATTTATCGTGACACGCTAGTGTGTGTGTAGGCACGCACGTCAGTATACACGTTCTCATGGTCCGAACTTTGGCTGTCCAATGAGAGACGATGCCGACAATACTAACAATAGTTATTACAATATTTTCGTACTTATGCGCCCTCCCACGTCATCCCCGTTACGCCCCCAGGCCCCAAACCATAAAAGGTATGCAGTTCGTATTGTACTGCACCCATTCGTCCAATTTCATAGCTGGAAGCATTCCCGTTATCTCGGTATCGATGAATAATCACCCTATGGGATTTAACATGGGGATGAGCGGACTAGCCAGGTAGCTAGCAGTAACACATTTCAACGTTATTGGGGGTCAGATTTTGCATTGAAAGCATCTTAGCTGGCATTCCTATACGACTTAATTTTTGACAGGTGGGTCATTGCTCTCGTTTTCAATACAATTTAAGCTTTTGTACCGCATTATTATTTTCCCCCAAGTACCTGAAATGTGCCCAACTATGCTTCAGGATATAAGACACTGACGCTTTGGCGTCGCGCTACAATGGTTTACAACCTCGACAATTGAATTGATGTGATGTTCGTTGCCTTACTTGGCGCGACACACTAGCGTGTGTCTAGCTACATGCACAACAAATTTATGAAAAGGGTGATAAAACAACGGTAAGACAACGGTTTCATTGTTGCCGCAGTATGTCTTCATGATGTCATTTGAGTAGATAGGCCTGGTGTTGGGGTTGCCCAACCCTATCTACTAAAAAGGGTTTAAAGGGTTTTACTAAGGGTTTAAAAAAGGGTTTAACGAGCGTTAACCACTCCTGGTCATCTGCCCGAAGCCCTAAGGCCCTATGTCTGCAACAGCCAGATTCACAGGCGGTCACCCACCCAAGTATCAATCCAGCCCAATGCTGCTTAACTTCGGGGATCTACTCCTACTGCTGCAACAATGAAAGAGTTTGACAATATCGGTTAGACAACGCCGTTCGGCAACAACATTGTCTACCACACTTGTTCACCGACTCCATTGTTGCAACTTACGTTCTTCTTCATTATTTTTACGCTGATACATTGTTACTTAGTTTCGACTTGCCACTTAAGCGAAAAAGGTAATTGAGAAATTGCCCCTTCACCCCCCCCCTCCCAACGGAAAAGGCGAATACCATGACAGTACCAATACTTTGCCCCCTTCTGCTTCTTGGTGTTGAACTAACGAAATGATTGCTAATGAATTTAAATCTCAATATAGTGTGGCATATTAGACGGAAAACAACACACAAATTAGACAAAAAACGACAAATAAAAATGACTCAACAGCGCATAATTATTTATAAATAACTACTAATTTACGAATTATTGCAAACAGAGGTTGCATGCGCTAACCTAAAATAACGCCAACAACATCTTACAATTTGTCATTAAGTGTACAATCTTTATATTTTTAAAATTCTGTTTTTAAAGTTCCATGCCTAAATTTCCGGCAGAAGGACGTTTGTTAAATACTGTTATAAATAAGTGCCCAAAATAAGGCAAATGTGTATTAAATATATCTAGCTATTCCTGTGTTTTTTTTCTTCTGTGCCTTGCAGTCTTCAAGGTACAGTGAGATTGTACTGTGTTCAACAATCGATTTCATTGTTGCAACCGTACGTTTTGCCAAATTTAACACAGCTACAAGAATGAAAGTATTGTTCAAAACGTGCTATGAGTTACACTTTACAATGAACTAGAACATAGTCCAAACGTTGGGTATTAGTGTTTGCTTTTTATGACCAGTTTTGTGGCTTCTTTTCTGAAATTCAATATATTGGTTAGTGCGTTAATTTATAATAGCAAGAATTTTCTACGGTTGGGGAGGAGAATTTGTAACTCTAAAAAAGTCCCACTGAAACATGTTACATTCATTCCTATTAGTTCCATCCGAGTTTTCAGAGGGCGCCACACGTTTCATCTTTTAATTTTTGCCCATCTTTCAGCCCAAATCTAAAGTAGACTAAATTACAACTGAGCTAAACTAAATAATAATTAAATTCAAGCTATTTTCGTTTAGTTTTGAGTTTAATATTAGGCTGAAAAATGAGCAGAAATTCCCACATAAAACTCGTGGCGACGTCTATAAACTTAGACGGAACTAGCGGGAATGAATCTACGACGTTTCAGTAGGGTGTATCAGTCACATATTTTCCTCCCCAGTACCCTATAAATTCTTGAAACTAGTGTATTTTTAATCCACGTTCCGCACCGTTGTCATAAGGCACAAAATCACTCCGTTTCAAAATTCGCAAATCTTTCCTATAGAACAGTGACACAATGTATTATTATTGTGTATAACTATATGCTGGAGCCTGAATGGGTTAGCAGCAAGGGGCACTGCGGAGAGAAACTGAAGGGCGTCATACTGAAGCCGATGCTGTGAAGAGTGATTCCTTAGACCTAAAACGCGCGATTTTCGTTGTTAGAGAAAACAACGTTATTTCAAGCCTAAGAAATCCGCTTTTCCGTTGTTTTTCCCTCCATTTTTGTGTAGTGCACCTTGTAGTTACGCCCTCCAAAACCCATACTGGTGCCAATATGGCGGCAAATGTCACTGCTCTATATGGTAAATAACAAAACCAGCCTTACCAATTTCAAAGCGGTCACTTAACGGCTGTGGTTCCTGTGTCCACGGTCGACGCCCTCCCTGGTTTAATCATACAAATGCCCTCCCTGCGCGTGGTATACCCATATGGTCCGCTTTGCAAAACTTATTTTAAGTACTAATTTAGTTTGGCCTCGGGTTCAGCATCACGTCCAAACCATGTGGTCAGACCAGAATTTGAAAACCACGACACCATTAACTTCCCGAGTAGTTAAGGCAACTCGAATTGTGAAACGTGCTCCAAATTTCCGTTCCTCTGACCGTGTCTTTTCCTAACCACAACGCGACCTCAGTCCGAGAAACCAATCCCTTTTATAACTTCCTTATCTCTGTCAGTTAGGGCGGTTTTATTTAACTGAAAACGATTTACTTTAAGAGGCACTATTAGCGTGAATGACGCAAAGTGCTACATTAATATTACGACACTGACGTGCGGTGCAGAGGAAAGTAGCTTCTCATTCGGGGGCTGATGTGTCCGCTTTGCATCTACGATTGCTTTTGAAGCAGCTGTCACATTCATTTCTTACTATCAATGGGCTTTGATAACTCACATTTTTTGGTAATGAATAGGTAGAACTAACTGTGCTTTTAACGCTATCAACTTAATTCACTTGCATTTCTATCCTTTTCGTCGTCGTGGTTCAAAAAATCATAAAAATTCCCTGCGCAAATGCTGATTTATTATTTTTTTTTAAATAATTAGTAAAACATGTTAAAACGCTACCCACAGCCATACGGACGCTATAGAAAACATGATTTCGACCAGAACATTAGTTAATGGAAATTGTCTTTGGCCGGACAAATTTTTGGTTGCGGTTTCTGATGTTATGTGTTTAGCCGCAGCAAGCTCGGCAGCGCGAGCAAGCCACGTAACATGGAAACAAATTCCTATAATTTTCGTGAATAGCGATAGATAATTCTCAGATAAAAACACGTAAAATCTTCAAATTTGGGTAAACCAAGGTCGGTGTTCGCAAAAATAATGGTATTTTTTCCCCACAAATTACGTGCCTCGCCTCGCACTGCTGCGCTCACTGCGGCCAAACATATAACATCACAAACCTCCAAAAACCTGTCCAGCCAAAGATAATTTCCGTTTACTAATGTTCTGGTAGAAATCAGATTTTTTTTGGTGCGCTCTCATCTCTCAGTATAGCGGCGGCGTCACTATGGCTGTGAGTGGCGTTTTAACATGTTTTAATAATTCTTTTTAAAAATAAATAAGTGTTTGCGCAGGTTTTCGTTATGATTTTCTGAACCGTAACGCGATAAGGATAGATAGGTAGGTGAATTAAGTCGATAGCGTGAAAATCATTACCCACTTTTTTTGGTATATCTGACATGTTTTTACGGGGTTGACCCAACGCCCTGCTCCACGAAATGATATCTCCCTCACGATTCTCAATAAAAGGATAGCGTCCCATAGGCTAATCGCAAAGCAAATGATAATTTTAAGCTTTAGTCCAGCATAGGATAAACATAAGGCACACCCCTGATCTGGAAAACACCACTGTGCTATTCAGAGAGCCACAACACAAGATAGAAGAGTCTCCATATAGGCCGGAAGTGACGTCACAGCTGATGGCCGCCGATAGGAAACAAGATGGCCGCCAACAGGAAGTCGAAAACCGGATATCGAAACTGGAAACCGAAAGTCGAAACCGGAAACCGAAAACAAATGGCCGCTCCGCATGTACAGCAGCTGTGACGTCATTTCTGGTGTATATGGAGACTATTCTCTCTAACATAGTGCAAGGATTAATTATTTTGAAACCGTCTGTATCATAGCCCAGCTACCAAATGTACACAATCATTTCTTGTGCATAAACAAAAGTTTAATAGCGTATAGCATACGCCAATTCTGCACAACTTTGAAGTCTCCAACTTTGCCCGCTAGGGCCTCCTCCCCATACTTAGACCTGTGCGAAATTTTCTCAGCGTGCTTTTGCAGGTCGAGGTTGCTGGTTTCCTATTGGCATTCATTTGAGTCTAACTTAGGTTGTTTTTTTTTCTTAATGGAATTTAAGACTGCTGCTCTGATTGTTCCATGTTTCAGTAAATTTTTAGCGATTTTTAGTGCTCTTGCCAGAACTTAAAATCACTTACATTTAAGACAAAATTATGTTTGATAACGGACACGTAATATCCGAAACTTCGCACACTGGATTATGATTTCGTGCACCTTCTTGGATTTCCTTATCCTAGCTCCACCCCGTGACATTACATCGACCGAATTTTCTTAACTATTAAATCTCAATTCCCCTCCCCCCTACACTTTAAGAATAAAAGCTGTGTAACATTAGCCCCTATACGCTGTTGCGAAGATTAGGATGACGTCATATTTTAACTACCCATTCTAGCTTCAAAAAGTAATTTCCTTTATTCGCTGAATAATGATGTGTGACCAATATATGTAACAATATGTAAATGCAAATTTCTTGTAGTTTGTATGTCATCAATTGTAATGGATCGAACTGGCTTGGCCTTCCACCCGATGCTCTCAATAATTAGGGGGTGAACTGAATTAAAATTCATTTCGTCACTGTCCTTACGTCATTCCGATCCATACGGTTATTTCGGCTAATTTAATTAGAAATATTTCCTTTTTTCCTCCTTAGTCCCAAACGTAAATTCAATCCAGTCCAACCCTGTTGCTTGTTTCACAGCAACCCCGCTGATGCTAAATTAATCACCAAAAGGACAGAGGTACAGATGTATGACAAGATTTAAGTTAGGGGTTTGAATAACATCTCTGTAATGTGTGGTGCAGTGGCAACCCGGACCACTGCACTGTGATTGAGGTTGGCGCTAATGACCAAGTTGTCGACGCGCCATTAAGCCTCAATCCCCCCCCCCTCACCCAAAGGAAACTACTACCGTATACTCTTGCGATTTATTCTGGCCCTAAGTAAGCCTAGTTACCTTGATATTCCGAATTAGGCCCTAAGTTAATGCATAGAGTCGCCCCTGTAAGTCAGGCAAGCCTGAGCCATTCAACGCTCTTAATTACAATCATTAAAACAGCAAGCGGACTGAACCGCGACTTATTCCCTATTTTCCACCAGCTTACTTTAAACTAAAATCAGGCCCACATGTAAAATCGTAGCTCCTCTCTTAGCTGTGGCGTTAGTGCTGAGGCCCTGTCGGACGTACCAATAGTCGCCACATAGCTAGGCCTTATCCAGAACTACCGTTAATGTATAAACGGACAATCTTTGTTGGGCACTTAATTATCCGTAGTAGGAATTACAATAGTAATATCGTGAGTTTTATTTGGAGTATTGTAACGGTCTTTCTTACGGAGGGGTGGATCTTAGGGCTTGGTGCAACGGCAATGGCTGTTAGGAGTTGACGTGAAACAATTGATAAAAACGATTGAGTCGGATTGCCTTTGTACTGATGGTAACTTTATGGTTCAGGCTGTTGGCAGGATGTTCAGTAGGAATCCTCTCCACTTTAAACAAAGATTCTCCTTCCAGATCAGAATGCGATGGGGATGAAATTTATGAAAGTTACGGGGATATGATATAACTAAAGCTGGGCGGATTAGGGAGAGAAGAGATTGGGGGAGGGGATAAATTCTAAATATTGCAGGATGAAAAGCCATCGGATGCTGATCGGTCCAAGTGGGCGATTGGAATGGGGCACAAGATAACATTTACACAGGGCTCGAGCAGTACAATTGGTTGCCAAAACAATGCATGGCTCTTACATTGTTTACATTGGAATGACAACATTAACAGTCTTGGCACAACATAACATAACATAACATAACATGACATAACATAACATAACATAACATAGCGTAACGTAACGTAACGTAACGTAACGTAACGTAACATAACGTAACATAACATTGTTGTTCTTATTGTTTAACAACTATAATGTTATCCTTGGAGGGAAGATAAGATAGAGTAATAGCCAGTTTTGTGCACAAATAAAACCACACTACGTTTCGGGAGGACAATCTCCCGTCTTCATGTAAAAATGTGGAAAGTATTTTGAACCACGTGACATCACTGCCTCCTGTTACCACTCTACTTTCGGGCGCCCATCTAATAACATGGTGTATCATTAGGTATCATTTGGTATGTTTATATTTTTAATAATTTTAATGTTTTAGACCTTGACCATGCCTGAATGGTTTGTTTTTATAGACTTGGTGACTCGGCAGATACTGCCATGAATTTTTAAAATGTTTTAGTGTTTATTTTTACCTGAAGACGGGAGGTTGTCCTCCCGAAACGTAGTGTGGTTTTATTTGTGCACAAAACTGGCTGTTACTCTATCTTATCTGCAAAAAGTGCTGAAACTTCTCAATCCTTGGAGGGAAAGCAGATTGTTGCCACACATCTTGGGCACAAGGCTGACTGAGGTAGTGACGTTGGCCTGAGTTTTAGCCATAATACTCAGATGCCAAAATGGACCACTTACACTTTGTTGCGGCATTGACGTGATTGTTGTTTTGTCAAGTTTGTTAAGTTTGTTTTGTCAAGTTTTGTTTGTATTATTTCCTTTATATTGTTGTGCCCCTCTTGTTGAAAGAGCGATTTATCCTTATTGGGCCTTATTTATCCATAGGGCCTTAGGGCTTCGGGCAGATGACCAGGAGTGGTTAACGCTCGTTAAACCCTTTTTTTATCCTTATTGGGAACGATTCTGGTGAAATTCTTTGCAGTGAAAGGATTGGAAGTTTCTCAAGATCATCAGAGCCTTTGGCAGTCATTTTAAGACCCGATGTAGTATGAAATAAGCCTAAGAATCAGTGTATGATCTAAGAACATGAAAGTATTTTCTCTCAACAAGTAGCTGTGCTGTGGAACCGTAAACTCAATGTGTTGAATTAGAATTTACCGTGTAAATCGACATGTCTGCACTGATAATGAAACTGGAAAGATAACGGGCCGAGGCAGAAAATTATTGATGGGACTATATGTTTGATGAATAAATAAATAGTATGACAGCAAAATCAGAACTACAACTCAAATATTATTATGACTCAAATACCTAATGAAAACCTAAACCTGTTCCTGAAACAAGTAAAGAAAGATACAGCCTCTGTTTCCTTTAACTATCAATGAAATTAGGCTCGTAATCAAGGACGTCTACCTCATTTCGTTTCTGAGAAACAATCGAAATATTCGACTTTTTAATTTTTTTTTTTGTCTGTGTCAGGTTTCTTTACCGATATGCTACCATTAGTACATTCGTTTTCATATTTACGACGGCGTAATGTGGTTACCGTAGGGAAAGAACCTACTGCTATGGCGTTTGGCAGTTTTATATTCTACAACTGAAGACAATACAAACGCAAGGCATGACTATGACTTCTGTCAAGAAATTGCCAAGTTTACAATATTTGTGTATGATTATTATCTTTGCAATTTTTAAAATTATGCTAATGAAAACTGTTTCAAAAAACATGTACATCGTGACATGTTACTGATTATAAACTCTTTATATTTAGTATTGCACTGTATAAATTGCATTATTTTCGAAACCGGAAGTTCTGTAATGCCCTGAGCAGCTGGACGTTACTAATAAGTTTGAGAATTAATGTTGTTGATAGTTGGCTTTAGAGATACAATGTACAACACCCCAAAGATATCAACATCTTTTTGAGCATTTGTTGAAATAATGGTTTGACGATTACCCTACCTACCTCCAATAGAGCAGTGACATTAGCCGCCATATTGGCACCATTATGGGTTTTGGAGGGCATAACTACAAGGTGCACTACATAAAAATGGAGGGTAAAACAACGGAGGAGCGGATTTTTTAGGCTTAAAATAACGTTGTTTTCTCCAACAACAAAAATCGCTCGTTTTAGGTCTTAAGAATTCACTCTTCACAACATCGGCTTCAGTATGAAGCCCTTCTGTTTCTCTCTGCAGTGCCCCTTGCAGCTAACCCATTAAGGCTCCAGCATAGAGTTATATCACAGCCACCTACAGTAAGGGCCGGATCAGATCAAGACAAATCAGGCGCGTAAAATCAAGCATTGACATAGAAAGAAGCGCAAGTTTGCTAAGTGCTGCCATCTCTACACCGACGGCGAAATTTCAAACTAACCGACGAGGGTTCCAAATTCTGCCAACCCATGACGCCATTTGGCAAACTTGACGCGTCAGTATTTGTTGCACCTTCTAACGGAACATTGTGGAAGGCAAAGCTGATCCGACCTTTACTGTAGGTAGCTGTGGTTATATACAATAATACTACGTCGTGTCACTGCTCTATAAAATGGTAACCAAAGGCGCCAAACATTCCTCCTCTCTTAACAACCGTTACTTATAATGTACCTTATATTTTTCAGAATTTAACACGAAGAAAATGGCGTTATTGACATAATATCAGGTTGACATAATATCAGGATGACATAATATCAGGTTTCCAAAGCTAAACACTGCTTTCATGACGGTGAGGCATGGCACTGCAAGACGTACCAACTATTCCTGCAAATATTGTTGATATTAATAGTACGTTACCTCGAAATGACGCTCTCAGTGACTCGAATTCCTACGTTCCATATCATCTTCGTCCAGAAACGTACATCGTTCCAATACTCTTTGCCCTTATATTTATCGTTGGGGCTGTCGGCAATGGTATGCTCATTTACATATTTTCAAAGAACAAGAATCTTCGCAATGTCCCCAACACCTACATCATGAACCTGTCTGTAGGAGATCTCCTCGTCATAGTAGTGACGGTACCGTTTGTGAGTACGGTATACACGGTAGACAGCTGGCCCTATGGAGAAGTGATATGTCGTTTTAGTGAGTTCGTGCGTGATATATCAGTTGGTGTTTCGGTGTTTACTTTGACTGCGCTAAGTGCTGACCGGTATTTCGCAATAGTCAACCCTGTAAAGAAGCACACGGAAATTGGTGCTGGACGTATGGCAGTAATTGTATCAGTTGCCATATGGGTAATTTCGATTACACTTGCCTTACCGGCAGTGGTTTTTTCGTACATTGAGATAGTACCGGTAACAGAAATCAAAAAAATCAGCATCTGTAATCCATTTCCAAAGTACCTGGGGGATTCTTACAAGAAGGTTAATGTGATGCTCAAGTTCTTACTTTATTATGCGTATCCTCTAATTATTATTACGTGTTTTTATACACTGATGGCTCGTCATTTGATGATAAGCTCGAAAAACTTGCTAGGTGAAACACAGATGCAACAACTGCGTCAAATTGAGGCCCGTAAAAGGATCGCTAAGATCGTATTGTCTTTCGTTGTCATGTTTGCCATCTGTTTCTTACCAACTCATATTTTTATGTTGTGGTTTTATTTCTATCCCGATGCGCTATATAATTACAGCGAGGTTTGGAACGCATTTCGTATTATAGGTTTCTGCCTAAGTTTCATAAATTCGTGTATCAACCCAATAGCTCTGTATTGTCTCAGTACGGTGTTTCAAAAATATTACAATCAATACCTGTTCTGCTGTTTTGTAACAACAACACGCAGGCGGCAAGGAAGATTTGATCACTCAGGCTCAACGTCACTTGTGAATTTTACCAATACTTTCCGGCATACCAGTACAACTGTCAGTATGCAACGCTCAGCTCCAGTTTAAGTGTGATGATGTTTTTACGGAGTCCGTATTGTCCATTCATCATAAATGTACTTTATGTTAATAAAATATTAGCTGTGATAACTCTTAGTAATTGTGGATTTTAATCCGGGCAACCGTATTGTTAGTTTCTTACATGAGCTTCCTGCGTATCCTATAACAGCCACGCGCAGATCTCCATTTCATGCATGGTACCGTCGCACCGTTTTGCGAGACTCGTTGTAGTAATACAAGGCCAAGTGGGATAGTAGCTGCATCCACGCAGCTATCTCAGTTGACCTTGAGTCTAGTAGACGAAACAGCGTTAATGCAAAAATTGTGTCGTCAAAAACCGAAAAGATTTTCATATCTTAACATCAAACTTTATAATTTTTAGGCTAGTATCTTATAACTTTTCTTCGGCGGTCTATTGGCATAAATAATTTAAATTTTTACCGAATTAGTCTTTTAGATTTTTGATCTTATGGTAATTGTCAGCAAACGAATAAAAATTAGTACGTGCACACACACACACACACACACACAAATGAAAAATCATGGTTATTGCAAGGTAAATGGCACATTTTAAAAGGGAATTTTAGCGATGGATTGACTAATTGGAAGTAAATAGACCTTTGGGGGGGGGATTGAGGCTTAATGGCGCGTCGACAACTTGGTCATTAGCGCCAACCTCAGTCACAGTGCAGTGGTCCGGGTTGCCACTGCACCACACATTACAGAGATGTTATCCAAACCCCTAATCTAAATCTTGCCATACAGCTGTACCTCCTGCAAAAATTGAAAAACACCGGACAGGAGGACAGACTTATCGCCCAACTGACGCGCAATGTCATGCGGAAGATGGAACCGACGACGAACACCATCAAGATGGCGACAATCAACAAGTAAGTGCCGGACCGTAAGTGGCCGTCGACACCAAGAACATTCAGGAGGGTCAACCCCCCGCAAAAGGAAACAGTGAGTAAGTCGGGTGTGACCAATTCGCAAACGGGCCAACACAACCTCCTCACGGCGACTGCGGCGACACGCCGAGTGCCACTCCTCGACAGTGCCTTTAATAACCCGTAACTTATTACCGTCCTGTCCATCCCACGAGGCTTGCCAAAAAGCATGTAACCTCAGACGCAGAGTTGGAAAAGCGTCTGAGGGAACAAGCCTGAGATCCCTACCGAGAGGGCCAGAAAGGGCCCCTTTTGCTGCAGAATCCGCTTGCTCATTTCCACCTATCCCAACATGGCCCGGGATCCAGCAGAAAAGCACGGTTTTCCGCTGGCCAGGCAAGCGGGAAAGCAAAGCTTGGACACGTTGTGTCAAGGGGTTCCGTGGATTGTAAGTCGCCAAGGACTCCAGGGCACTCATGGAATCGCTAAAGATAATGAAATGCGTGCCCTGAAGGCCAAGGATCCATTCCACCGCCAAACCGAGAGCCAAAAGCTCTGCAGAAAACACAGAATAGCCTGATGGAAGGCGATGGGCTACCGTCACTCCCTTGCAAACACAAGCACAAGCCACGCCAGCGTCTGACTTCGACCCATCAGTAAACAGCCGCTGATAACCGGCGTACTGAGAACACAGCCGCCGGAACTCCTGCAAGTACCTTGCTGGCAGAGTGGAACCCTTCGGGAGGGACGCCAGAGCGAAAATGATAATGCCACTTGGGACAAGCCAAGGGGCCACTGGCATCCCCCCCAGCCTCAAGACGCTGGGCATACCAAAGGCTATCTCCTGACAGGACTGCTGGAGCCTATCGCGGAAATCACCCTTACCCACCCTGTGTCTACCGACTCGCAAGTCTGGCCCAAAAACCATGGACCAAGCAGGACTGGATTCCACAGCACGTAAACGCACAGCATACTGAATGGCCAGCTTCCGCCGACGAATGGCCAAAGGTGGCTCCGAGGCCTCAGCATAGAGGCTGACCACTGGAGAAGTTCGAAATGCCCCAGTCGCCAAACGCAGGCCACTGTGATGCACAGTGTCCAACATCTGGACATTTGGGCCCGTAATTGATGTGAAGGATCGAAAAAAAAATGGCGTTGGGAGGAATGTACCTTTAATGTCTTTACATTTATGTTTCTGTGGAAAACTCAATCCAAATCAAAAAGGCAGAGACACTTGTTTTCTCCTCTTACTAATATTGTTGTGCTTATGTTGCAACGCGACTTTGACGTAATAAACTCCTGGTTCATTACAAATGAAGTCTTCATCAGCGAAGAAAAAAACAGTCTGTGTTATTATCAAATTACCGCATACTCCGAAGTTTTCTGTTAAAACCATTTTCCTTCACTCTAAATTGTGCACGACAAGGAACTGCGATACTACTTGGTTTAAAGTTAAAAACGTAAGTGAAGAAATCTATTTAGAATTCCAAATCGACTCACGATGGACCTATACGAATGGCAGATCGACAAAACTGTACAAAATTTACGTAAACTTATGCCTACTCTACTACATCAGACACCTTCTTGACATAAAAATCCACATAAAAAAATATTTATTGTTCTTGGGTTGAAAGCTTCATCAGATATGGTATTGAAATATATGGATTTGCTGCTAACTGTCACATAAATGGACTGCAAAACCTGCAAAACCGAATCATAAAAATTCTTTTTAACGAATATGGAAATTTTAAATCTTAACAAATATACAGGAAAAGAAAAATTCTAAAAATTAAACAACTTAGACGATTTCGTTGTGGTCCAGAAAAATTATTTTAATTGTGACCACAATTTAAGCTAAATCTTAAGATTAAGTATTTCAGGAAAACCACATATATGAAGTGTCGTTTGTCAGGAATCAACACGGCAAACGCACAAACAAATATAAAATTCTTACTATATTTTATGAAATCCCTAATGAACTGCTCCAAATTGGTAGGACAAATGAGATTAAAAATAAACTATTCGACTACTTCTTGCTTAATACAAGAAATCGATTAATTAATGCTCAGATGGACCTTCGGACTGAAGTTTAAAATGTGTATATATATAATGCGAATGAAACATTTAGTGATTATTATTTCTTTTAGTATTCAAGCTGTTACGTAGTTTTTTTGGTTTTTTCTGGTGCCTCCTATGGATTTGTGTTCATTATAGCACTTGGCAAAAAATATTACCTTCCCGTTATCGTATCATGTGCTTTTCTGTTGTACCTGTCTTATACGGCACAGACAAGCTCACCATAACCTTCGTGCCGTTGTAATAAACTACTTATATTATTATTAGTTTCCAGTTTCTACTGATTGAATGTGACAATATGCTATGTTAGCCTAACCGATTAAAGCTCCAAGATAACTACGTTGCGGGGGTGTGAGGCGCCTCCCAGTGGGTGTGGGTCCAAGAAAGACTAATGAGTTGAGTAACGAAGTATAGCTCAACTTTTATAGGGTAACACAGGAAGTACCAATACAGTATATAATAATACATCTCATGATAGTGCCATGGTGGCCAACAAGAGCAACTACAACACTCAGATATTGCCTCAGTAATGGAGGCAACACCTGGAACACTCCAGCCACCCCATCTAATTGAAGAGATGGCTTTTCAAACAAAAGTTACATCATTCCAAAGAATATATATAATCTGTATGATAAAATTGATATGCCTACATCCCCCTTTGCTAAAGAACGAGTTGATCAAAAAGTTTATCTAAACAATTAATAAGCAAATTTGTTAGAAAAAAAAAGCTAATGTATACGCATTTCCAGCCTAGAAACCCAAAACACCACACCAAACCCGAGCCAGCTAGTACAAGCGCAAATAAAAATCTGCCATAAAAATATCAACATTCATTTCAAATCTGAACTGGAAACTATAGGTTTTTATTTTCATAACGTTACTAATGAAATTTTCTTTGCAAAGCAAACTACACAAACAACAAATTCTTCTAAACACGAAACTAAAAGAAATGCGAACAGTGACGCCAAACAAAATCGGCTTCAAAAACGACACCAAACCTCAAGCTATCTCAAATTTAATTTTAGTTGCTTTCGCCTCGGACGAGACGATCTGCGCACTGAAACATCACGAAATGGCACCACATTTCCTGGTAACAGCTGGTGCATTTGGTAATGACGATAATGCTGGTAACGCGACAGGCCGGGGGTGGGGGGAGGGGTAAGGCACTACGACGAAGTAACTCGCATTGAGACATATTTAGCTATGGAGAGAGAAGTGGTGGCATGTCACAATCGCCGAATAGGCCTGCAGAATTATGACCAATACTTTTCTGTGATGTTATTATCGGCATTTTTTTTTTTCGATCGGCCAAATTTGAGACGGCCAAATTTTCGTCTTGGATTTTGAACACGCCACAATACACAAACAAATTTAATGTATTATAAATAACAATACGAATAAAGATGAAAGTGCAACAGTAATTTTAAACATTGCTACAACATTGTTGTAATTTCACGCTATTTCCAAAATTTGCGATTCTCGCACAACGAATAATTTCTTGCGGTGATCCAACGAAAGTATAATAATAGCTGCTCGAATCGAAAACAAACCATCAAATGCTGGGCCACTGGCATTCAGAAATCGATTAGTCGTTTTGTACTGCAGTAAAATTTGTTTTCTTGTTGTTTTCTTGTTATCGGCATTTGTGGATCGCTTTGAGACGGACAAATTTTCGTCTTGGTTTTTGAACACGCCACAATACACAAAAAAACATTTAATGCATTATGAATAAGGGGGGGGGGGAATGAGGCTTAATGGCGCGTCGACAGCTTAGTCATTAGCGCCAACCTCAGTCACAGTGCAGTGCAGTGTTATTATGAATAACATTACGAATAAAGAAGAAAGTGCAACAGTAATTTTAAACATTGCTACAACATTTCCAAAATTTGCGTTTCTCGCACAAAGAACAGCTTCTATATCGGTGATCAAACGACGGTAGAATAATGGCTGCTCGAATCGAAAACAAACCACCGAATGCTGGCATTTAAAAAAGGGTAGGTCGTTTTGTACTACAGTAAAATTTATTTTCTTGTCTTAAATCGATGCGTCATGGCGCACGCATCGTACTTTGTATTGCCAGGCACGAGGAGAAGAGCTGCATCTGTGCCAAGGTTACTACGCATAGACAACTCGAAAGCCGCGCCTTCCGTTAACAGCGGGAAGCAGCCAGCAGATTTAGTATTGACCAAGTAAAAGCTAGTGAACGAGAAAATTACCGTAACCTAAACCCGCCCTTAGCTATACCACCTATCTGTCTTAAACCTTCGAACAACCCCCTCCCCCCCCCCCCCCCACACACACACACGTTCTTCCCTACTATGTCATTATTACAATTTCTTCTTTGGGCTGTTTTAAATTTATTTATTGTATTATTATTTCCATAGTGTGTGCAAATCTACTACGAAGCCGTGGCTCTTATGTGGAGGGCGTTTTGATAAATTAGGTCAAAACAACAAAATCATCGTATCCGACAAAACAAAGATAAACATTCAAAACTAATATGACGAAAAGAGAAAACGACAAAAACAACTTACATTAAAGGAAGCAAGTAGTCTGCATTAAAGACTGGCCTTGTGAGGTTACACAATACACTAGTCCGAGAAAGAAAGAAAAGACAACTGCCCCGACTGGGACTCGAACCCAGAACATCCCGTTTACTGGCCGGGCGCTCTAACCACTGCGCTACCGGGGCGGGTACTGGCTACAGGCTACAACCGAGCTAAGTAGCTGTTCAGTCTTCCTCAGTGGTGACCTAGAGGTCACAAACATACATACAAGGAGGGAAAGCAACATTGCTTCTTGGCCTCCACACAAGAAATAATGCAACTTACGTTACTTTGGAATACAACTAATATAATGCAGTGACTATACATGGATAATATATTGTAATCGTTTATTGAGGTCAAAGATTCACTCTGCATGAAATATGTATTAGTTAAACGCATAAGGATGATTTTAGTTGTTTCTGCTTCTTTCTATAGTTTTTTTCAAATCTTCAATAAGTTAATTTTGAATACTAACAATAACGTTTGTTGCTTCACCCAGCGCGGGTTCAATTCCTGGTTCAGGCAGTGTGACGATTTAAGTCCAAAAGGCAACGTAAATAGGTTTACATCTGTAGTTTTTTATTCACCTAACAATTGCTTTTGCTGTTTTACCAAAGCACTGTTTCGTCTATTAAAGCATTGTCTCCTAGTTACATTGTTTTCTAACAGTCTTTACCGCCTAAATTAATCAATCACCGCGGTATCCTCTCCGCTAATCAACACTGTGGAAAAAAGTTTTATAAATACGGTACTAAATGGACTCGTGAATTATGCACGGTGGATTAAATTCCCCGATCTAAGCCTCTCCTGGTGTTTCGTCTTCTTACGAAACTAAATCCAGTTTACAATATTTAACTAATTGACTACTCATTTAATTTTACTCGTCCACAATGCGACCTGCTGTGACCCTGGTTCGACTTCCGTGCAATGACATATGAATTTTTTGTTTGATGGATGTGTTATCGGTACTTCCGCCCCCTCCCCCTTCACTGCGGTCTGCTCCCCTCCTCTCTGGAAACGTCGTTTATTTGTCACATCCCTCCCATGTTTTTTCAACGTGACAATGTTAACGAGACTTTTACGCCGAGATTTTAGCACAGCCACGGAAAAGTCACATCCCCGTGCTTGACTGAGTGCTAAAAATCCTAGCACTGGGAAATCTAGCAACCAGTGAGCAAGTTGTTCCGGCCAACTTTGAAACAATTCACCTCGTCGCGCGCACCAAAAAATTATTGCACGTAATTCTCACTCGCACACGCCGTGCTTGTTTCTGCCAACTTTAAAGGGATATAAATCCTTCTGGTGGTTAGATTTAATGTCGCAAAATCGTCTCGCACGAAAGATAAAAAACAAGAAAATGAATGTGTTGGCAACATTTACATACGTTTGAGCTAATGTCGCAGACCCGAGTCATACAGGAAAGCCACCATGGATGCATGTACCTTTAAAAGAATTCAACTCCCCTCTGGAAGTCAGCATCTACGAAATAAATGCACCTATCCATTCGTATCAGTCTTCTAATTTTGAAGTTTTCAGCTGAAACACGGGTGTTTTTTTTTAGCTCTACAACAAAAGTCCGAAAGTCAAAATCTATAGCGTGACGACAACGCCCCACTCCACGCGATCATAAACTGTTAGCAAGGTACAATGATAAGCGTCGTACCGCATACTTATTGTATTCAAGTATAAACTTCAAGTGTACGCTTCGTTTAAAATATTGTTGCATTGCTGCTGTTGCTGCTGCTAATCTTAACATTATTAATATAGTCAAGAATTTATAGGGTTGGGGAGGAGAATTTGTAACTCTAAAAAGTCCCGATTGAAACGTCTTAGATCCATTCCAATTATTTCCGTCCGAGTTTTCAGAGGGCGCCATACGTTCCATTTGGTAATTTTTGCTCATTTTTGAGCCCAAATCTAAAATAGAATAAATTACAACTAAGCTAAACTAAATAATAATTAAATACAAGCTAGTTTTAGGCCTAATTTTAGGCTGAAAACTGAGTAGAAATATTCACATAAAACTAGTGGTGCCCTCTATAAACTTAGACGGAACTAATTCGAATGGTTCTAAGACGCTTTAGAAGGGGTCTAAAGTTACAAATTCTCCTCCCAAACCCTATAAATTCTTGATATAGTAGATAGAAAGAGTGAGAGAGATAAGATACACATGTGATGTTACAAGCCCGTAGTTAAATGTGGTGATTTGGCTTTAATATAGGGATCAAATTAATGTTGAAATTATTGGGGAAAGGGGACGAATACTATCGTTAGGGGGCAGAAGGGATGCCTCACTTAGACGTAATACCAGTAGCAAAATATACACTCGAAAATCTAGTTAACGATAGTGTCACTAATGCGGGATGTGAGCTTGCAAACACACTTTCTCACTGTGCTTCTGGACCAACTTGGATAATTTTACGTTGAACACTAAGTTTACACTTGAAAACGATGTGATTAAGTCACCGAAACGTAGTGTAGGTTTAGTATTGGGCACTTGTGGACTTAAGTTTTGCTAAAAAAATTGAGATAAATGGGATGGACGAGATAAAGGATAAGGAAATAAAACGTGGGCTTAAATGAATCGCCCGTTCGAGATTTGAGATAACGACATACATGAGATATGCGGTAATTCAAATAATTGAAGTAATTCAGGTATAACTGGGTAATTTGAGGTAATTCAACTTTAATCGGAGGCTGTTTCACCTTACGCTTTAATCACTACTGCAGGAGGCTTACAGAGTGCACGTCAGGCCTGTCCTGGAATATGCCAGGCTAATCTGGTCACCACACTCGGTTAGAGATATAACTAATCTTCAGAGGGCTTAAACCGTCCTTGGGTTATCGGGTCGCCATCCTAAGAGGTATTACCAGTTGTAAAATATGCGGGTTAGAGCAGCAAAATATCTGCTAGACCATTTTGGATTTTAATGAAAATATCACGATATTTTTAAACCATGTAGAAAATTGCTGTTAGCGTAAATACACAGAATACATATTTGTCTAAGAACCTGTATTAAGTTCGTAGGAATGGTTAAAAAATGCGTTTTATACAGTTAAAAAGATATTCAAGCTCGTCGCGTAAAATAGATAAAAAAAAACACCGGTACCTTACATTTCATACCATTACAAGGGTTGGCTCCATTTTCAAAGGATTTAAAATAAAAACATAAGACACTTTATTTATTAAGTTTCGTCGAAAAATATTGAATAGGAACCGATATATATATTTTTTAATTTTGCTAAATTAAGCTGTAATGAGGACCTCAATCATTCTGATAATCTCACGATAATTTCAAACCTTGGTGAAAACTTCTGCAGAATAATTGCACAAAATACTTAATTGTCTTGTCTCCTGGTATCAAACAACTCGGCTGTTGAAAACTTGTGCGCCCGGAGTAATCCCTGTTGAAAACCCGCTGTTCTACAAAATCACTTGCAGACGAAACGGTTCGCTGGCAGAAGGGACGGCAAATAAACAGAATCAGAGCAAAATGAATATCGACTGAATCCCCAGAATCAACACCAGACTCGTACGGTTCAAATCCAAGTCTCAGACTGAGGTTGGCTTTGTGGCGAGAGCACTGCATTCATTTGAAAGTTGAGTGCGCCTAGAGCAAACACTCGATGGCCCCCTTGCAGTGCAGCAAATAGCGACTGGCCGTGACGAGATGTTTACCTTTGCTTCCAGTCCAGGTCCTGTTTGGCCGGTAAGAGCAGCCAAGCCAATCGTGACCACAGCCAAGCCATTAATGGACTGGCAGGTCTGTCGGAAACTCGCAAACTTACAACTTGTAACTAAGTTCTGGCGAAGTTAGTGTAACCTAAACCAAAAATAATAAATTGTATGTTAAAAAAAAACACGCCGAGTTTCAGACATTGAACGTCCGTGTTATAAATACGAAGCCAGGTTTCCACTCGTCAGACCCAGTAACGTGCACAGACCACCGACAGGGCAGTGGAAACTTTTGTAAAAAGAAACGCTGAGGTTTTTTCTTTCTGGTGACCATTTTTTTGGCTCGTCAGTCTTCTTTTTTTAGACTTTTTTAAGCTTCTTTCTTTTTTACCATTTATGCCCCTTTCTGTCCCTTTCCTGGCCCTCTTTTTGCCCTTTTTATGCCTCTAGGCCCTTTCTCTAACCTCAGCACCAGCGTTTATCAGTTTAGAAAACGAATAAAGGCAGGAAAGGGCAAAAAAGGACATTTTTCTTTTACAACAAGGGCAAAAAGTGCAGGTGCAATAGGGGGGGGGGGGCGCCCCTCCTGTGCACGCCACTACGTCAGACCCCTAATGCAACTTTAAATCTTGACGCATTGCTACGTTTCTGCTTTTGTTTTTAACTTTCGGCAATGTCTTATTTTTTATTAACACTGGTGCCAGTGTTAGTAAGGGTCGACCTAAGATCTCTGTGTTAAACTTTCAACTTTGAGAGCTTATAACTCCGTCAAAATTGAAAAATTTTAAACCAAATTTGGAATCTAGCCTTGATTAGTCAAGGCCTGTCTACAGTCCAAAAATTGTGAAATTCACTCCAGCCAAACCCAAGATACAGAGAGGGGCCAAATAGACAACTTCTTGTTCTTGGTCTTGGTCTTGGTCTTGTTCTTGGTCTTGGTCTTGTTCTTGGTCTGGTTCTGGGGATGTACCTTTCGTCTGTCCTCTCTACAGGTCAAACTATTTGTCCTGTAAAGCTGGTTGGTTCGTCAAGTGGTTTAGGTGTTACGGTGCTCTAAACGACCAGATTGATTGTTTTACATTGTTTTAAACCTTGTTATTATGCAACAATGCCATTTAGCAAACGCCAGCTGCAAGACATAGACTGAAGATTAAAGGATTTGTTTCTATTGTTAACATTAGCGATAGCCAGGTTAGTCAGGCCATAGCTATTTACCGAGCTTAAAGGCGCCGCAACAAAACAAACAACAAATTAATTATAAAGGTGTCACACATACCCAACCCCTCATCCACCACCACACCTATTTATTACAATTCTCAAAGTAACACGGATTAATAAACAAAAACTTATCGTTAAAAGTTAAAAGTAAGGGTCTAAAAGTCAAAACCTGTAAGGAGCACGGACAAGCTTTGACTGTAAGGGTCTAGGTGTCAAATTTGGCCAGTAAGACGCTGCTAAGCATTAGACCCTTACTACCCGGTGATCATGTTAATGACTTAGTACGGAAAATTGGAAATTAGCCAACAGCGAAAATGATACACTAGAAATAACGTAGTTAAATTAGCCACCTTTATACACTTTCGTTTCATCGGAGTGGCATGATCTGGATTCGAACCGGCTACCCAGTTTGCCCCCAGAACACTTGCATAGCACCTTAATCTCTCCGTTGCACTCCGATGAAACGTAAGTGCATAAAGGTGGTTTAATGAACTGCGTTATTTCTAGTGTACGATTTTCGCTGTTGGCTAATTTCCAATTTTCCTTAATATTATTTCCAGCGATTTATGTCTATTTATTAATGACTTAGTAACTCAAGACAGAATGGGTGTACACGCTTACGCTTGTAGCAGGTTGTCTTGCTTGGAATCGCTGCCATGTTACCAAACCGAAAAAAATGTCAACCTACAACAAAGTAGGAAACCCACACCCGCACTATCATTGGATCATCTCACGGGTCTTTATAGGACGATTTCAGATAGCTGTTCGTCAAAAACCGGGTAGTAAGGGTCTAATGCTTAGCAGCGTTTTACTGGCCAAATTTGACACCAAATTTGACCCTTACAGTCAAAGCTTGTCCGTGCTCTTTACAGGTTTTGACTTTTAGACCCTTACTTTTAACTTTTAACGATACGTTTTTGTTTATTAATTAGAATAAGCTTATGCAATGAAGTTGGTCATAATAGTATTAAAGATTTTCGGTACAATCTCTTTTGTTGGAACTGCGAACAATTCAATAAATTCAAAACCGAACTAGTTTTAGCAAGCTAAAAAGCAGATATTACTGATTGTATGGGGCTTCATTCTACTGAATGTTAGACGCTCACATTTTGGCCTATTAATGGCGGTAGATCACTTAAAGGGACACCCGGCCTGCCTTATAACATTCCGCGTGCCAAATTACATCTACGCGCAGATCATCATCCGAGCAATTACAGTGCCAAGGTCGGCTGGGGTGGTAGCTGCGTTCCTCGCATAGCTGCTGTCTCGGTTGGATTTGGGAATAGTACACGAGACAGAATCAAGTCAACGATTGTGTCGTCATAAACCGGAATGATTCTCGTATTTTAAAATCACAATTTATAATTTTCTAGGCTAGTGTCTTATAGTTATGCTTCGGCGATCTATTGGAATACTTAATTTTAAATTTTACCGCTTTAGTCTATTAGATTTTAGATCTCATGGTAATTATTAGAAAATTAGTATATGTACACACAGAGATGAAACGTCATGATTATTGTACGCGCGCAATGCATCATTTAGTGACGGTTCGTCAGTAAATAAAGTTCCATTATATTCAACAGAAAATGTCATAGAACCCACATTTAAAAAAGGATTTTTAGCAAGGGAAAGACTAACGGTAAGGAAATAGGTGCCGTACTTGATGTGGAGGGTCGAGAAAAATGGCGCTGGGAGGTATATCCTTTTAATATCAGTATACGAGAAGGAACGACATTGTTTCAAATCGTTTGAAATTGGCAGTATACTAGTGTTCATTTTTATCCATTGGCACGGCAGTAGAGAGAAACGTAAAGGAGGCAGACAATTAAAATAATATGGACCCGAAAAGGTGAAAAAGTGAATCCGTTTGCTCAATTCCGCGCTAACAAAGATGAAAGTATTATTGATGAATAGTTTCATGTTCCAGGACAACAATACGACCCAAATTTCTGATTGAGTCAGAAAATAAAAAAAAAAAAATCATGAAAAGGAGAGGAAATGGTGAAACCTTTTATTGACAGGTATTTTTCCCAAACAATTAAACGTATCAAGCTAGTTTTGACGTCAAATTCTGAGCCATTCAATTTTTCTTTGGAAGGGGAGGGGGGAGCAGGGGGAGGAGGGAATGATACGACCCGAACGCCCCACCCCTTTCCCGCCTAATACCCATACTTACTATTCCTTGAAATTACGTGACTGGAACTGAACCAACAAGCCCGTATAGCTACTTAAACAACCATTGTTACCTGATCCAGATCCCCTAGACTTAAATAATCAAATTAATCCTTCGAAAAGCTCATTATACAGCGTCAAGTGCTGGACTACGAGTGGAATTATGAATTAGAAAGAATTACAAGTAGTAGTGAGGGCTATTGATGTTTATTTGTTCAGGATTTTGGTGTTAAATATATTCTGCCATTGTCTTTTCTGCCAGAAAGCAACTCTAATAGAATGGGGATGAATACAAATGGTATTTTGGGGGCATGCTAACTTAAATTGTGACTTGTGGAGGAAAAAGGGAGGAATAATTTCTAATTACAAATATCGAAAGTAACTCACTAGTTTGACAGCTGAGCATGCCCACCCAAATAGGGATGAGGGATTAGATAAACGTGACGCAGGACCCCCCCCCCCCCGCTGTCGTTTTAACTCACTCCAACTACAACCTCCGTGTAACCACCTCTCTCCTAAAGCGATGTGAGTACAAGTCGACGTTAGGTAAAGCGACGTAAGATAAAGCGACGTAAGAAACCTCCGTGTACCCTCGGTCAAAGATAGTAAATTTAACTCTCATTTTATTGTGACATTATTTGCAAATGCTTTACTGAAAATACATATATTTGGTTTTATAATTTTTTTTTACATAAATTTGGAAGCTTGAAGTTGGGATGCCAAGGCATTGTTAAGAGGATGCTATGCTATACATTGTTGTAGGCATGGTGAGTTCATTGTTACAATAAAGGAATTTTACAATACAATTGTTGCTGAAAAATACAATATATATTCTTTTTGGTCTTTGGAAGGAAGGTAAACTGAGAAACAGAACCGGATAGCAAGGCTCTTTGGGAAGTAATGTATGGTCGTCCACAGTTAACTAACGAGAGACATAGCATAACTCAGATCAATCCCTACAGTAAGCGGAATCTATGTGATATAACTTCAGTGAAGCGTAAATACATATTCAAGGGCTAATATCTAAGCGATGATTAAATTTTCACTGTTCTGCTATTGTGCATTTTGGCACATTTTAAAGCGCCTTTTTTATGTTTGTCTCAAACCGCGCAAGACAAGATCAAACATATTTGACTTCCGATTTTTTTTTGTCTGTTTCAGGTTTCATTTTAGCGATTACAACGGTACAGTCGGTTTTCCATATTTGCTGCTGCGTAATGTAGTGACCTTAGGAGTGAAATTTGCTGCTATGGTGTTTAGAAGTTGTACGTTCTACCACTGAAGACACTACAAAGGTATGGCTATGTTTTTAAGCTTGTGTCCGATATCAGAAAGTCAGTTGATCAACGAAAACATTCATTTCTGAGGAGTGGTTATTAGCCTTCTTTTGTGACAATGGTGCCTCCATACTTAATTTATTATGATATTTTCGTTCTAAACGGCGAAACGTAGCAGAAGCCGAACCGTGGTCTCTGAGAAATGAGCTCATGACCACGAGACCACGCTCGAACCGTTTGTTGGTCTAGTCGTTGGTTCGCGTTCTAAATATGGAGTTTCGAACTTGGGGAGTTTCGAAATTGTTCGAATTCGATAATAATCGCACAGGGGCTCGACACAAAATACGAGTGTCCCCCCCCCCCCCCCCAAAAAAAAAAAAATACCGCCACAACACATATACCTCCAGTCTGCTTGCTTCGTTTACCCTGTAACTTGTGATTTCTTTTTTATTTACTACTTGCATTTTTTCTTGTGGGAGGCTTAGAAGCAATGTTGCTTTCTCTCCTCTCGGTCGCCACTGAGAAAGATTGAACAGCTTTTTTGTTTGGCTGGAGCCCGTAGTCAGAACCTGCCCTGGTAGCGCAGTGGCTAGAGCGTCCAGCTAGTAAACGGGAAGTCCTGGGTTCGAGTCCCAGTCGGTGCAGTTGTCATTTCTTTCTTTCTTAAATTAGTGCATCGTGTATCCTCACAAGGCCAGTCTTTAATGCAGACTGCATACTTAGCCTTAGTATGATTTAAGGACATGAAACGCATTTTATTTCATTAAGAAGCTGTGCTATAAAACGTTGGAACCGTATATTCAATGCCTCATGTCCATGTTTGATAATGAAAAAAAAAGGAGGGAAACAGGCCAATGGAAAGCTTCTCTAACTGTAATTCACCTGTTGAGATTAGAATAGAAACATTATGATAAACAAATAAATAACAGTATGACAGCGAAAAAAGAATTACCAACTCAGATTACGGCTGAAACACGTAATGAAGAACAAAATATTTTACTGAAACAAGTGAAGAGAGAAACGGCTTCAGAATCCGTTATCCAGGAACGAAATTAGGGTAATGACGAAAGTCAACCTCAATTCCCTCCTTGCGTAGTTCCATTTTATCTGAAGGTAAATAACCGTACGAATGCTAGGAAGTTCATAAGCCTTTTGTGGGGATCATCCGAATATTCGGGTGTTTAGCCTAGCATGTTCTTCATCCCGTATGTTTGAGAGAATATATGTGGTGAGAGAATATAAATATTCGGCACCAGAGGTCCCAGCAGTCTGCACGGGCTATAAAATCAATCGAAGAGCTCATAAGGTTTTTGATACCGTCAAGGTTAAATTTAGGTTGTTTATTGCGTTAGATTCATCGATAAACTCATTGTGGCAGATTTTTTGGTTGTTTGGGTTACACTGACTGGAAAGAATCAGAAGCCAATGGGTTGAAATAGACGGTGTAAAATCAAAACAAACACGTGTTTAAGCGGAGTACCGCAGGCGTCGGTCTTGGGTCCACTGCTTTTTATCATCTTCTTAAATGATTTGACATCAATAAATCATAACATCAAATTGAAGAAATTTACCGATGATGTGAAGCAGGTCAGCTCGGTGGTTGACTGGAAAAGCTTGGATTGGAAAAGCTCCAATCTTGGTCGTCAGACTAGCAACGCTACTAGCACCACCGAAATGCAGTATTTTTCATGTTGGGTCCCGGGATCTAAATTTAAATTTCAAATTTTTTTTTGTCGTCCGCAGGTATGCTGCCAGATATTAAAGTTGTAAAAGATTTGGGGCCTTGGATCACAAATGACCTTAGTTTCAGTTTTCACGGTCATAAAATCGTAATGGCTGCATGGCAACGGGCAGTGGTCATTCGGAAATTCTTTCATTCTGGGGATCCACTAACTCTATAGTTTGTTCCACATTATGTTTTCAGAAAACTGACTGGATGACGACTCATTTCCTGGCACTAAGAGTGTAAAAACATTTGGATATCACACTTGTAGGCTCAACAAAGTTACTGTTTGAGTTTACGAATGGGATGTTTACGGATTTTTTGCACTCGTAGTGGAAGAAAACGTGGCTTCATACAGTCAGTTTTCTGAAAACATAATGTGGAACAAAGTATAGCTTCGGCTTTCAAGATCTACTAGCACAGCTGTTAAGGGCCATAATTTGGGCTAATCGTGCACATCGAGCTAAAAGCATGAAATTTGGTACGCAAATCACTCTTAGCAGTCCAAATCAAAATAGAAATACAGCCCCCGTCGAGAATTATCCCTGGGACTTCTCAGGGTACCCGTGTGGTCCCACCCATCCCACTCCATGAGGCAAATTCTTCCTAATCGTGCTAAAAGTTAAAATTGTGTTACACAAGTAATTTTTAGCAGTACACATCGAACCAACCATGGAACCCCACACGAAATAAATCTTATTCTTAATCTCCTTATTCGTATTTGCAATGGGACGGTTAGTTCAGATGAAGATGATGAAAATGATGGTGCTACATCAAATGTTACTGTGGAAGAATCGAGAAATGTGGTGATAACGAACAATGAGACAATGAAGGGGCAAATAAATTGTATTTCAACGTCGGTGTCAGATGGGAAGTCGAAGATAATGGGGAAAGAATCGAAGATTCACAAGTAGGAATCCTAATGGGTGAATCATCAAATTCCATACGCTCCGCAAGGCCTTCGTCGAGGGCTGGGGCAAACAAACGCGGGAAAGGGATGAGGAAGTTCCAAGCATTGCCCTGGTGTATATACCACGCGCCATGGCTATTTGTTGTGACGTGCATATCACGTGACTAGGCTAGTCCAATCAGACGGCTAAACAGCCGTTGTTCTCGTTCGTCATTGGCTAACTCATGGTGACGTCACGGCAAACAGCCATTGCACATGGTTTCATAGTTTGTTCCATATTATGTTTGCAGGAAACGGACTGTATGACGCGGCGTTTCCTTGCGCTGCGAGTGCAAAACTTTTGACTTCACACTTGTTACACTCTACACAGTTACTGTCATAGTCTACGATTGGTTTTTTTACGTGTTTTTTTGCACTCGTAGTGGAAGGAAACGTAGCGTCATACTGTAAGTTTCCTGAAAATATAATGTGGAACAAACTATAGTATGAAGACAATAATGGCTTTATAATCCAGGTGATCTCTACGTTTACAATGCCTCCGCAATGAGCTGGGTTTTTTTTTTATTTACTTGTTTACAAGTTTGTTTTATTAAATTTGATACGATTTGCTGACTAAACTCTATAATTAACATTGTAACTTGGCACGCCCTCAATTTTCGGGCATTATCCTTTAACTAACACCTTTTTTAAATGACTAAACGGTCTTTTTCTTAGGTAACAACACTAATAAAACTTCGTGTAATTTTAATTTTTTTTTATTACTTTTCAATTGTGGTGAAGGCAGCGAAGTATATAAGGTCGAAAGCTACATTCCGGTTGCCATTGTTATTTAATTACGTAAAAGTGAGGGGTCCATGGTTAATATTGTTTGTAATTTGGGTCTGTTAAGTTACGTTAATATTGTCTGTTTCAGGTTTCATTTTACCAATATCATGAGTACAATTGTTTTCATATTAACTGCGGCATAACGTGGTTACCGGAGGAAGAGAATTTACTTCCATCTCTTTTAGCAGTTTTATACTCTACTACTAAAGACAATACAAAGGTATGGCTGTGAATTCTTTCAAGAAATTGTCAAGAACGCGCATTTTGTTATATTTGTGTAATGTGTATGATTATTAGCTTTGCAATTTTTGCAAAATGTAAATGTAAATCTAAAACTCTTTCAAAAAACATTTACATTCCAGGTAAGGAGTTAATGTACATGACATGTTAAAGTTTTTCTTTATTAACACTGGCGATAGCCAGTGTTAGTAAGGGTCAGCCTAGGGTCTCTGTGTTAAACTCTTAACTTTGAGAGCTTATAACGCCGTCAAAAGTCAACATTTTAAAACCAAATTTGGAATCCAGCCTCGACTAGTCAAGGCCTCTCTACAGTCCAAAAATTGTGAAATTCGGTCTAGCCAAACCCGAGATACAGAGAGGGGCCAAATAGACAACTTCTTGTTCTGCTTCTTCTTGATGATGATGTTGTTGTTCTGGGGATACTTTCGTCTGTCCTCTCTACAGGTCAAACCATTTGTCCTATGAATCTGGTTCTTAGCTCATCTTACAGGTATTGCTCTGTAGATGTGCCCTTTCCATAAGGCATTTTCTAATTGGTCAAGTGGTTCAGGGGTTATGGAGCTGTAAACGACCAGATTGATTGTTTTACATTGTTTTAAACATTGTTATTATGCAACAATGCCAATTTGCAAACGCCAGCTGCAAGACTGAAGATTAAAGGATTTGTTTCAATTATTAAGTGTTAGTAAGAGTCAGCCTAGGGTTTCAGTGTTAAACTTTCAATTTGGACCGTCAACTGCACTGTTTTACAGTTTAGCTGCAATTCTAAAAGTAACACGAATTAATAAACAAAAACGGAACGTTAAATGTTTAGAGTAAGGGTCTAAAAGTCAAAACCTAGAAGGAACACGGACAAGCTTTGACAGTAAGGGTCTAGGTATAAAATTTTATAAGAGGCTGGTAAGCATTGGACCCTTACTACCCGGTGGTCAGAAATAAATACATTTTGACGAAAAACTGGAAATTTTCCTACAAAGACCCATGTGATGATCCAGTGGTTGGTATACGTTTGCTGCTTTGTTTTATGTTGAAAACTATTTGTCCATTTAGTAACATGGTAGGGTATTCTCAGCAGAGAGCATTACTGGTTATCCTCCACCGTAAATCTACGAAATATAATAAAAAATTCTAAAGCATCAAAAGACAAAATGCCAAACTTCACAAGAAAATTGTGTTCTTAAAGTTCTATAACAATATTCTAAGAACAAAGAAACCTGATACAACCGTTCATACACATTCTGTCCGAATAGAGTAGACCTAAGCTAACCACCGGGTAGTAAGGGTCTAATGCTTACCAGCCTCTTACAAAATTTTATACCTAGACCCTTACTGTCAAAGCTTGTCCGTGTTCCTTCTAGGTTTTGACTTTTAGACCCTTACTCTAAACATTTAACGTTCCGTTTTTGTTTATTATATTTAGTATTGTGTTAGTACTGTATTTTCGCAACTACACGTTTTGTAGTGCTCTTTGTGGGCGGTTGAACGTTACTAATACGTTTTAGATTGATTGATTATTTTATTCAGGCATGGACCCCAGGTGATGCACCTAATCACAAATACTAATAAAAGATACGTTTTAGATGTAAAGTCAATCAGTCATTAATAATTGGCTTAGGAGATACAATGTGCACCAACCAAAGTATATGAACATATTTTTTTTTGCATTTGCTGAAATAATGATTGGAAGATTCATTAATCTTCCCTCCCTCCCTCCAACGCTCCAGCAAGGGGTGGAGGTAGTGGTTATTATTATTCCTCCTCTGTGAGCACCCTTACTTATAATGTACCTTATGTGTTTCAGAATTTAACATGAAGAACATGGCGTTATTCGATGATATATCAAGTTTCCAAAGCTAAAATCAGCTTTTCATGACGGTGAGCCATGGCACTCCCAGACATACCAACTGTTCCTGCAAACATTGTTGATATTAATAGTACGTTACCTCAGAATGACACTCTTAGTGACCCGAACTTCTACATTCCATATCACCTTCGTCCAGAAACGTACATCGTTCCAATACTCTTTGCCCTTATATTTATCGTTGGTGCTGTGGGCAATGGTACGCTCATTTACATATTTTCAAAGAACAAGAATCTTCGCAATGTCCCCAACACCTACATCATGAACCTGTCTGTAGGAGATCTCCTCGTCATAGTAGTGACGGTACCGTTTGTAAGTACGGTATACACGCTAGAGAGCTGGCCCTATGGAGAAGTGATATGTCGTTTTAGTGAGTTCGTGCGTGATATATCAGTTGGTGTTTCGGTGTTCACTTTGACTGCGTTAAGTGCTGACCGGTATCTCGCAATAGTCAACCCGATGCAGAAGCATATGGGACTTGGTGCTGGACGTATTACAGTAATTGTATCAGTTGCCATATGGCTGATTTCGATTACACTTGCTTTACCGGCAGTGGTTTTTTCGTACATTGAGGTAGTACCGGTAACAGAAATAAAAAACATCAGCATCTGTAATCCATTTCCAAAGTACCTAGGGGATTCTTACAAGAAGGTTAATGTGATGCTCAAGTTTTTACTTTATTATGCGTGTCCTCTAATTATTATTACGTGTTTTTATACATTGATGGCTCGTCATTTGATGATAAGCTCGAAAAATTTGCCAGGTGAAACACAGACGCAACAACTGCGTCAAATTGAGGCCCGTAAAAAGGTAGCTAAGATGGTACTGTCGTTCGTTGTCATGTTTGCCATCTGTTTCTTCCCAACTCACATATTTATGTTGTGGTTTTATTTCTACCCCGACGCTTTAGATAATTACGACGACGTTTGGCACGCGTTTCGCATTATAGGTTTCTGTCTAAGTTTCATAAATTCATGTATCAACCCAATAGCTCTATATTGTGTTAGTAGGGTGTTTCGTAAATATTACAACCACTACCTGTTCTGTTGCTTGGTAACAACAACACACAGGCGACAAGGTAGATTTGATCACTCAGACTCACCGTCACTTGTGAATTTTACCAGTACTTTCCGGCGTACCAGTACAACTGTCAGTATGCTGAACTCAGCTCCAGTTTGAGTGTAATGATGTTTTCATGGAGTTCGTGTTGTCCTTTCATCATAAATGTACATTATGTTAATAAAATATTAGCTGTGATAACTCTTAGTAACTGTGGACTTTAATCCAGGCAACTGTATTGTTAGTTTCTTAATGCCTTTATGTTTCACTGGAAAACTCAATTCATATGAAAAGTTTTGTTTTCTTCCCGCAAAACGAGCACCATGCTGACTTAATCTGATACAGATCGAAGCTTTTTTCAATGAGCGGTGACAAACAAACCACAGATCTACACAGTATATCTCACTTAGAGAATGCTGCTTTGTTTCATGCCTTTATTAGGGAAATGACGTCAGCTTCGTTAATCGTCGGGTTTTTCCGGAAACACATAGCTGTTTCTCGGTTAAGATACGTTTCATTTGGCGTATCAACAACATAACCATGAGGTTAGGCCTAACACGAAATGTCAATACCGTAGCGAACACGATGAAATGCGATGGTGGATGGTATTTTACGCCAAATAAGAGTTAAACATCGTCAACCAAACATATAAGGATACATTACGCACAAAACTAAACATCGTAAATCAAAATTACTTTGTATATCGAAATCGAAATCGTAAATCGAAACTGAACCCCTAACCACGGAATTCCTTCAGAAAATCGTTGAGGGAAAAGAAAACAAAAATTCTCAACCGAATTCCACTCGTGCTCGTATTAAATGTATAATTTGGGTGTTTTAGCACTCAACTCCTTCCCAACAAATTTAAAACTGGAAAGGAGTTTCGTGCTAAAACACCCAAATTGTCGATTTAATTCAAGCGCTCGTGGTATGATAACTGAAAAGACCACAGTGAAAAGACCACTCAAGAGATTTCTGCTTCAGTAATTATACAGATCGAAGCTTTACTCATTACCAATTGGTCGCCGACAAACAAACCATAGATATATTCAGTACATCTCACGTAGAGGACGCAATTATGCTTTCATTCTCATTATGCCCATATTAGAGAAATGACGTCATGTTCGTTAATCATCGGAAGTTTACGGAAACACAAAGCCGTTCGGAGTAGTTATGCCAGTATTACGGCAATGAAGTCCCGTTCGTAATTCGTCGAACTTTTATGGAAACACGTAGATGCTTTTCGATCATTGTTACACTTAACGTGGTGTATCAGCGGCATTAAAATGTCGTTTAGGCCTAATACGAAACGCCTGCACCAAAGCAAACTAAATTAAAGGTTGGTTGACGAAATGTGATGTGGGCTAGTATCGCTATGCCAAATAGAGGAAAATATTTGTTTATCGTAAATCAAAATTACTTTGTATATCGAAAAATTGAAATCGAAAACCGAAAATTGAAATCGTAAATCGAAATCGAAACCGTAAGTCGAAATTACTTCGGAGAATCGTTATGCGGAAGGAAAACACTAATTTTCAAACCGAATCCCACTCGTGCTTCTATAAAATGTATAATTTGTGTGTTTTATAACTGAATTTCTTTCCAACAAATTTCCCTTGACCATAGGTTTCGGGGAAATTAAATCTGGAAAGGAGTTTCGTGCTAAGGTATCGATTTCATAGAAGCATTCTGTGTGCAGGAATACTTTACAATAATAATAATAATAATAATAATAATAATATATAGAGACGATGCTCGAGGCATCCACCCACCCAAATTCCCTGGCGGCAGATGGTAAGTGGAAGAAGTACCACCATTATTACAGTTGTTTTTTGCCGCATGAGGGAGGAAACCGGAGTACCCGGAGGAAATCCTCTTGCAACGGGCGGGAAACAACCGGAGAAAAACCCGTACATATACACTTCCCATCGCCAGGATCGAACCCGGGCCTGTACGAAGCCAGAGATGTACACTGGGACCACCTTGTTATAAAGATTAACAAGTATGCTGCTCTTTGCAACAGACCGATTTCCAGCCAGAGACTTCAACACACCATGCCGGTCGTCAAGTTCATGCCAACAGCGGCTACGTCGTGCACCCATGTTAGCTTTGGGTCAAGAGACTTACCTAATTTCATAGCTGTGGGAGAAGAGACTCACCTAATTTCTTTTAATACTAGTATTCTACAGTCGAACCCCAGAAAACAACTCATTATTCTCAGCCGCAGTGGGTAATTCACTTGTTTTGTTTCTGCTGATGTGGCGTAACATACAATTTTTAATATTGATGGGTATTTCGTGTTTTAGGAGTCACTGTGGGTGAGAATATGCTTGTTTGTGAGGGGTTTCCTAGAGTTCGACTGAAAAAATATCAACCCTACACATCAACCCTGGTTTGGTCCATGAATGTACATTTTTCAGGAAATATAGTATATTCGGATTACCTTCGTATTGTATTGCTAATGTTTAATTGGGACGGAGAGAGATTTTTTGAGAAATAATTTGTGGTACTTTTTCATTGAGTACAAATTCACACAGAGCAGAGAAAAGGTTACTACCATGGTGTCGACTGGGGCAGTGAAAAAGTGGTATTACTGCGGCGTCTAATCGGGCCTTTTTAATTAGTTATTATAGAGTCTCTTTGCTTTTAAACTAGAGCAAGGTGTTTTTTGGCCTACAGTTTTAAGCTATTGGATAATGTACATACAAACAGTGGAACCTTATAAAAAATAGTGTCTTTTATTTCCTCAATCCAACAAAATTCAGCAGGCTCAAATATGTAATTACAAGTAAACGAGAGTTAAACCTAGGATTTTCTTGAGAAGCTTTGTGCTTTTTCCTATATTCCACCAAGCTGTCACCCCCTGATGTTGACCCTTGTGGATATGGCTGCTAGCCTCCTTTCTTGGAATGATGGACATGTAGCGAGGTGTAAGCAATATAGCTTAGCAAGTGACAGGACCTGACACAGTGCTGTGCAGTAGAAAAGCAACGTGGAATACAAATTACTAGTACAACCTAACCACAATCATACCAATGCAACACAATCTAAGCACGTCATAATATTTAGACAGCTTTCCCACTATATATCTAGATAGATAGATAGATAGATAGAAAGACACACAGACACACAGAAGACACACAGAATAGATAGATATTTCACGAGATACATTCGCAATGAAATTACATGGAAATTTGTATCGCAGAGTAAACTCGTGTGCAACACAGAACCATCAAGAAAAATTATTAGGAGTGTCAGTAGGCAGCAAGCAACAATTTCTGCATGAAGTAATAGAAAAATACGCCAAATTAAAACGCACACAAAAAAGTCAAGTATATATCAGTCATATATTCAATAGATACTAAAAAACAACCAATAAAGATACTAAACATAAACAACAACAAAATTTCAAGGTCAACAAGCTCAAGAATCTGTTTGCGTACCTTCCATTTGAAACATTGAGCTGACCGGATGGTTAAAGTGATGTTGGTAGGGCATTATAAATCTGTGGCGCCTAATAAAGTAAACATTTATGTAGAATTTCCCGCCTAGGGCAACAGCTGTTAAACCTATCATAAAACTCGCAATAAACTAATGTAAATCGCAACGGGAATATCATACAAACATCAATACAAAACGTTTACATACGTTCCAAATTCATGTTTTGAGTTTCTCACCACGTTCTTAATTCACTTTTGAATATCCAAACACAAACGTGGAATGTATCGAACCGTTTTTTATTATGGTTGTACGGTTCCATTACAATTACGTTAGTTTATTGCACGCTTTGATATACCGCTGGGTTCCGTATAGTGGTACTGTACGTAGGGGTTGGTACGACTGGATCACCAGATCAACTTAGAATTTGCGTGGAAAAATGACACATCCTAAGGTGAGGCATTCACCAAATTCACGTAGAATTTACATGTGTTTTGGTAGAATATATACACATCCTGATGAGATTGTTGTCTGGTTTCTAAGTATCGCACTTGGCACACTTTGGTAGAATGTACACTACCTGATGGAAAGCCTGTAGCTCTCCCATAACCTTTATAACAAACACAATGCCATCATTGTACGTAAGCTATCATTTTGGGTGATATTTCGTGTCCTGACAAACACGAGGAGATTGAACAAAGCTAGCCATTATTTTTAATGGTGACATCACTATTTCTCATCGTTTTGTTTTAGTTATTTTTTTTACAAGTGACTTGATTTTGAAATAAATAGTAAAACATAAGCGTGGTGTAACTTATTAACTCATACTTGCTTGTTTTTTTGAGGAACGGTGCTGGACAAGTGAGTGAGTGATAGAAAGGAAACTAAACCAGGAGGGAGGAGCTAGATGCATCCAGCCACGGGACCAACCAAATCCACTGGTGACGAACTCTGGTGGGGGCACGCATCCAGTGGGAGAGACGTGAGGCGTCTCTCCGGCCCACTTTGGACCAACGCAAGATTTGAACACGTGAGTTGTTAAGTGTCTAACTTGCTATCCCCCGGGGTTTATTAGGTGACTACTCGGGCTATTTGAACCAAATGAAGCTTAGGGGCCATCTATGCCGAGTAAGTACTGCATTTGTAATTGAGTTCGCTAAGGTGTCGGCACTCCGTACAGTCTATTACCACACTTTATTACACTTCCCATTAATTTACCGAAAAGCAGTCATGAACTTGACACTTCTGATTTTGAATGGAAGGGTGCGACCATATTAAAAAATCACCTCTCACCACGTAGAATTTACACGAAATTTGATAGAATTTACATGGATTTTAGTATTGGTGTATCTTTGACATGGGGGGGGGGCATGATGTCACATTCGGCGACCTTGAGGGGGGGGGGGGTCAGTGACCTTGACCCGTGACCTTTATCTTTGACCTTGGTGTGTGTGTGGTGTCTGATGCTTGATACAGCCTTTTTCCCTGCTTGGAAGCTACAGAAAAAAGTCTAACGTAGACAGAATACATTTTGTAGCTCGATGGGTGTACAACATGATGACGCTGATTGAATAGATCTGGAGATTTTGGCTGTGCTTGTATATACTAGCCCAAACACGTCTCGACTTTTAAAACAGGTAACAGTAGGTTTTAACACGTACTTGAATGTACGCACATCGTTATTTTATAGAATTTTAAACTAAAATTTGAAGGACAAGCATTTTAAATAACGTTCAATTGGCTACTGTGCCTTTGTTCCCATTGCACCACGGTAAAAGGTTTTAATGTATGCCCTCCACGCATTTGTTTGAAACTTCATTTATTGTTAACCACTAAGAACTTACTGTTATTTCAGATTCGAAATATGACGAAAATGCAATAGATTGATGTACCTCAATGAACGAAGTGTAGTTTGTTTTTACTCTGAAGATGGCATCACAAACTGATGCCGAAATATAAGTCGCTGTTTTCTTCACCATGCATCTGGCTTTCTTTTATCGATTCTACATGATACTTTGAGAAATAAATTTTCTCCCAAATATAAACAGTAACGAGATGATGCCATTTACACGAAGAAAATAAAATTCGTATAAATACCGAACTTAGGCATGCTAACACTCTAATTATTCAAAGAATTTTTTTTACTTATCAAATGGCATCGTGGCGACTATTGGTGAAGATTTGCACTCCAATTTTAAATTTCTTTTGCTTTTTGTAGTATATGTCAATCATGTTTGATACATGCACCCAACTGTATTAGTGATTGATGATCGTAGGTCAAACATTCGATCTCCACTATGCCATCGATCACTTACCTGACTTGCTAGCTACGCTGTTTCGGTTTGTTATCTACCTAGATACCAGACTTGCAGGCTACACTGTTTCGGTTTGTTGTCTAACTAGATACATTATTTATCCGTATCTATTTAACTAGATACGTGGCTTAATTGCTAGGAAAATGATGCTCTTGACATGATCACGAGGTCACGTTGTGTCAATGAAGTTATGATAAGATTGACCTGTTCGAGGACTTAATTTCAAGTCATTTCAGTGTTATCAGTAGTCTTATCAGTTGCACAAACTCACACACATGCTCGCGAATCCATTTTGTAGCATTAATAATAACACAATTTGTCCTACTCATGTACTCAGGTAGTGGAAAGGATGTGAACTACTGGTACCGCACCTAAGGTTTGGTGTGAGATTTGCGCATGACTGCCCTTTTCAGGAATTTAGCCAGTGGCTCTGCCTTCATCATACGGTGAAAACCCTCCTCGGTGTTTATACATACCGTTTCAGCACTCAGGGCATTCCATAATCATGGAAACGACACGGGCGGAAAAGATTACATTCAGAGAATTCGCTCTTCTAGTCATAGTAAGTAGTGTTCGTTCGTGACTTGTGAGTTAGAGACTAAGGTAAGTATTACCCTAACTAGAAAACAAAAACGAGTTTGTTTTATGTTTAAGGTAAGGGGTATACTGATCCGAAGTCAAAACAGCAAAGTAACACAAGTAAACTTACCTGTCAGGTTTCACATACCGCAGTGTTCCTGTACTTTTTAGTCCACGTGAAACCTTACTGCTGCATTCACATGTTTCTACAGTTTTTACTTAAAAAAATAGGCCTGTTAGGATCATTCTATTTGGCTAAACGACATCTCTGAAAAATCTTAAACACCTTACTTTAAGTGTGCTTAGTACAGACCTACAGATCAAGTAATTCAGGTTTCGTGCGACTCCTTGAAAGCCTGGGGGGGGGGGGATGAGGCTTAATGGCGCGTCGACAGCTTGGTCATTAGCGCCAACCTCATTCACAGTGCAGTGGTCCGGGTTGCCACTGCACCACACATTACAGAAAGCCTGGAAATGTGGTTGAAAATAAAAATGAAATACCAGTTTTGAAGTCTTGAATATGAGATCGTGAAAAGTGGTGTTGGTATCAATAGGATGAACGAAAAGGAGACGACTTGACTAGAATAATGCTGAAATGTTTAGCCCCGAATGCAGCCTATATTATGCACTGTATTATTCTTACAATAATTTTGAAAGTTGGAATATGGATTTAATTTTATTTAAATGTCTAATGGTTGAATACATCAGTAAGGTGTCACGTGGACTAAAAAGTACATATTTCACCTTCCTGCTAACTGCTGGATGTGAGCTTGACGTAGTCATCGTCCTTTAATTCGTTTTGTCTAAATCGTCGTCCATGCCGCCCTCCTCTTCCTCATTGTGGACTGACTCTTTCCTGCTGCCTTCGTAGGAAACCTCATTTTCTTCGCAGTAATATGGGTACTCTGATTCGTCATCCTCCTCCAATGCAACGTCTGGTTCTGGTAGTTGCGGCTGTACTAGGTTTCACCCGGTGGCTTCTTCCACAGTGTCGTCTGGTTCTGGTATTTGCAGCTGTGGCATAAGCTGGCTGCAAGTGATGAGTGGTTTTGATGGAGGATGAACCCATTACTCGACTGCTGTGTTGACCATGGCGACATTGTCTTCCATGGCCGATGGCTCCCCATGACCTGAAGTCCCAACATCGTCTTTTGGTCCTGGCATGTTGGCTGACTTGACGTTACGTTTGCTGCGTTTTGCATTGCTGGCCCTCTCGTCTTTGGATTGGATGGTTACTCCTTATGATAAAATCTGGCGTCACCTCAAATATTTCCATTAAGGAATCCAACTCCTTGCTCTTCTTGTTGCATTTACCGCTGTAGCCCATTGGAGGTTCGTAGAAACCTCTCGTGTCTTGGTAATCGCCTGGTGTTTGCTCCAGACCCGATGAAGTTGCTGCAGAGTCTTGGCGGTCCTGGACTTCTCTACTATGAGGTAGCTGGGAAAGTCGTCCTATAGGTACAGCTGGAACCATCATTCTGTCTGCTTGCTTTTGGTCAAAGATACGACTCACATACGGAGATTAGGGCGTTATATATGGCTACGCATGACCACTGTGTATCGCTTCTACCCAAATGTATGCAAGATGGTGAAGTAGTTTCGGGAAGGTAAAAAGTTATTCAATACCCGCAGAACTTGCATCCGGGTGTGTGGATGTCAGGATGCAATCGCGTGACGTGAAGTGCGTAAATGGAGGTCACTGAAACAGCAGCCGGTCACAAATGGCTATGGGATGGAGACGGCTAGACACTGCAGGTTATCATCCATTGTGTGGCTTTCAATAAAGCCGCATACCACTGAGACGAGCGTAATATTGGCATCGGATATTTTGGGGCAAGATGGACAAGCCAACATCTTGCTGCACGACATGCGGCTTTTAGGCCAAAACCCTAAACAAGGATGCACTAACACTGCATTAGTAATTCGACGTGTCACATGGCAGAAAAAAAATGTGTAATTGATGTATGCAGTTGGAACGGCAGACATGCCAACAGAACACTACTAAAAAATCTGAATGCGTGGTGTACTGAAGAATATCTACTATATTGCACATTATATTAAAAAAATTTGTCTCGTAACTTTTGCTACTATGATACGGCAAATGAGCCAGAATCTTGTGTGCGACGATGCAATCACTGGCCAGATAAGTTTTCATCAGACCCTGATATTGGTTTTCTTACAAAAAAATAAACAAACTGAAAGCTTCGTTGTTTTACAGTTTCCCGTTCCCTTTCTTCTTGTTCATCAGACTTTTTTACATTTTTTAAATCTTAGAACACCATACTTCCAGAAAATTCGCCAGGTAATTTGGGAGGGGGAGAAGTAGGAGAAATCATATTGCGCTGATGGCACGTGAGGTTGACTACTTTCGGTTTATTTATACTTTTTAGAAAAAAAAAAAAACCAAAGAAGTTATGCATCTAGATCGTCATAACGTGATTTGAAAGCGTTGAGTGAAGGAGCACAAACAACAGATTGAGGGAGGGAGTTCCAGGATTGAACAACCCTTTCCGTAAAAAAGTGAAAGCGTAGTTTAGGCCGAGAGACAGTGCCAGAAATAGGGAGAGGGTGGCCACGAGTGAAGTTGAAATTGGAATGAGGGAAAGAACAGGGTCCACATCAAGGAAGAAAAAGCTGCAGGAAAAGCCGATCGATGGATGTGTTACGTGAATTCCAGTTTGCTTGATGTTCCCAAGTTAGTGTTGCCTAATGGTTATGACGATGAAACGCATTCTCCTGCATTAAGTAACTGTGCTGTAAGACTTGGGAACCGTACAAACACTATATTCAAGTAGAATGTACTGTGTAAATCAACATGTCTGCATTGATACTGAAAATAGAAAGAAAATGGGCCGAGACAGAAAATTTCCATAACTGTAAGTTGTCAGAAGAGACTGTAATTGATGAATGAATAAATAGTATGAGAGTAAACACCGAACTGCAACTCAAATTATAGTTTAATCACCTAATGAAATCCTACACCTGTTCTTAAAATAAGTGAAAAAAGATAATGCCTCAATTTCCTTTACCCTGTGACGAAATTAGGTTTGTAATCGATAACGTCAACCTTCTTTTCCTTCTTAGAAACAATCGAAAGTATTTGACTTTCAACTTTTTTTTGCCTGTTTCAGGTTTCCTTGTACCAATATCATTGGCTCAATCGTTTTCATATTTACTGCGGCACAGTATGGTTACCATAGGAATTGAATTCACTGCTAAGGCGTTCAATGGAACTGAATACAATACAAAGGTATGACTGAATCTTTCAAGAAAGTGCCAAGAACGCTTTATTTGCAATACTATTCAACTTTGCAATTTTTAAAATTATATGTGAATGTAAAACTGTTTCAAATAAATAATTGTCAAAAATCATTGACATTTAGAGTAAGGATTAATTAATGTACCTGACATGTTACTAATAAGTTTTAGAGATAAAGTTGTTAACAATTGGCTTTTTTTGCATTTGCTGAATTAATAGTTTGATGATTACCCTACCTCCCTCCAATAAAAAGGGCTCCATACATTACAACTCTAATCCCATACTTATAATATACCTTATATTTTTCAGAATTTAACACGAATAACATGGTATTGTTCGATGACATAATATCAAGTTTCCAAAGCTAAAAATAGCTTTTTCGTGACAGTGAGCCATGGCACTCCCAGACATACCAACTATTCCTACAAACATCGTTGATATTAATAGTACGTTACCTCAGAATGGCACTAGGCCTACGAACTTCTACATTCCATATCATCTTCGTCCAGAAACGTACATCGTTCCAATACTCTTTGCCCTTATATTTATTGTTGGTGCTGTGGGTAATGGTACGCTCATTTATATATTTTCAAAGAACAAGAATCTTCGTAACGTCCCCAACACCTACATCATGAATCTGTCTGTAGGAGATCTTCTCGTCATAATAGTGACAGTACCGTTTGTGAATACGGTGTACGTGTTAGAAAGTTGGCCGTACGGCGAAGTGATATGTCGATTTAGTGAGTTCGTGCGTGATATATCAGTCGGTGTTTCTGTGTTTACTTTGACTGCATTAAGTGCTGAACGGTATTTCGCAACAGTCAACCCGATGAAGAAGCATATGGGAATTGGTGGTGGACGTATTACTATAGTTGTATCAGTTACCATATGGCTGATTTCGATTACACTTGCCTTACCGGCAGTGGTTTTTTCCTACATTGAGATAGTACCGGTTACAGAAATAAAAAACATCAGCGTCTGTAATCCATTTCCAAATTACTTGGGGAACTCTTACAAGAAGGTTAACGTGACGCTTAAGTTTTTACTTTATTATGCATGTCCTCTAATTATTATTACGTTTTTTTATACATTGATGGCTCGACATTTGATGGTAAGTTTGAAAAATTTGCCAGGTGAAATACAAATGCAACAACTGCACCAAATTGATTCCCGTAAAAAGTTAGCTAAGATGGTACTGTCGTTCGTTGTCTTGTTTGCCATCTGTTTCTTCCCAACTCACATATTTATGTTGTGGTTTTATTTCTACCCCGACGCTTTAGATAATTATGGGTACGTTTGGCACTCGTTTCGCATTATTGGTTTTTGCCTAAGTTTCATCAATTCGTGTGTCAACCCCATAGTTCTGTATTGTATCAGTAGTGTGTTTCGGAAATATTACAACCACTACCTGTTCTGCTGTTTCGTAACAACAACACGCAGGCGACAGGGTAGGTTTGATTACTCAGACCCAACGTCACTTATGAATTATACCAGTACTTTCCGGCATACCAGTACAACTGTCAGTATGCTACACTCAGCTCCAGTTTAAGTGTGATGATGTTTTTTTTTTAATGGAGTTCGTGTTGTCTATTCTTCATAAATGTATTTACCTTGAATAAAATATTAGCTACGATATCTCTTAGTAATTGTGAACTTTATTCCGAGCAACTGTATTGCTCGTTTCTTAATCTATTTACATTTATGTTTCTGTGGAATACTCAATCCAAACAAAAAGGCAGACACTTGCTTTCCCTTCATACTAATGTTGATCAGTCAGACTCCACAATCCACATGTTACCCCTCAATTAGCTGTATAAAGTTTTCTCATCCCAAGTGGGTAATTCATTTGTTACTTGTTTTGTTTCTACTGACATGGTGTAAGCTACGATTTAAAACTGATGTGTATTTCATGTCTTAGGAGCAGACCTATTTATGTTGCCTTTAGGACTTAAGGACTTAAGTGTGAGACTACCTGAGCGGGGTATTAAACCCAGGACCTTTGAAAGCAAAGGCCTACCCCTACTGCTAAGCTATACTGACACGGCCAAAAGAAAACTTTCATAGGCAGCATTTATATGTGTTCCGTTAGTATTCACTTGGTGTTTGGCGCGCAAACAAGCGTCCCTGCAGTGGCAATTTAAAACTGCATGTTTATATGTAATAATATAGCAATTTACCACATTCAAGTGGAGGGCTGCCGGAAAGGTGGTGAGCCACTTACACCGGGCCTGTGGGGATCGTGGAAAAAGGATTTTTTTTCAAAGTGGGTACAACATCGAATAGCTTTGTGCCGCATCAAAACCTCTTCAAACATTTTTTCCAAATCTTGAGTTTTCAACATTCTACAGAATCCAGATACAGTGTCCTGTGTACAATTTCAGTGCTGAGTGAGTTCCACAATGATAAAATGCAGATAGCAAATCTTTTTTGTGACATTCAAGATGAGAGCCCAGGGGCATCAATTTCCATCGGTGGCCCCTGGTTGCAAGTATATGTGTGTAGAGACATCGAAAATGGGCTGGTCGACCGAAATCAAACCTAGGATCTTGTAAACAAGAATAGGATCAAATCTAAGCCTGCAGATTTCTAAAGATTCCTGGCCCGTTATCGTGAGGCGTTTAACTCATGTAGGCCAGGTAAACTCTTTGTGAATTTACGTTGCACGGACTCGATCAAGTCAATGTCCTTGAGAAGGTTTGGAGACCATAATGGGGTTGCGTATTATTATATGGGACGGACAAAGTCTTAAAAACCCAGATCCTATCAGAAGTGTTCCACGAAGTATATGTGTGCGTGTTAAATGTTTCTTATGGAGTGTTTCCATTTGGCATCTAAATACGGATGCAAACCTATTTACGTTGCTTTTTGGACTTATATGTCAGACTGCCCGAGTGAGAAATCGAACCCACGACCTTTAAAAACCCAAGGCCAAGGTCCTACCACTGAGCCAGACTGACACGGCGAAAACTGTCAGTTTGGCTCATCGGTAAAACCTTGGCCTTTGAGTTCAAAGGTCGTGGGTTCGATTCCCCACTCCGGCAGTCTGACATATAAGTCCAAAAGGCAACGTTAATAGGTTTGCATCCGTATTTAGTTAACCAATTTCGAGCCCATTGGCTTTCCGTCCCGTTTAATCCATTTGGCATGTCAGTATGGCTTAGCAGGATGACTTCGTCCTTTGGTGTCATAGGTCGTTGGTTCAATTCCCCGCTCAGGCAGTCAGACAAGTCCAAAACGCAACGTAAATAGGTCCATGTCCGTATTTATTTAAAACTTCTCGAGGCCATTTGGCTTTCCGTTCTGTTTGATTTTTTTAGGAGTCACTGTGGATGCGTCTACTTCACATGATAAAATGCTTGTTTTCAAAAGAGGTTTCATTCAGTCCCTCCGGGAAATGTTGTTGTATTATTCGATCCTTAAACGTGCATTTTCAGATAAAAAATAAAATATTTGAATTACCGTCCTATTTCTCTGGTAAGATTATCGTGGATAATTTGATATACTTTTGAACTACATAAAAATGTACACTCTGCCTGCATCTACCATATTACAGTTGTGTTGCATGCTGCAGAAGAAACGGTTATTACTGTGGCGTCGAATTGGGCATGGTTATTAACGACAAATGGAGAAGCTATTTACGTTTAAACTGGACTAAACTTTCGGCCTACAGTTTTAAGCTCTTGGATAATGTTGCGCCAAATACTAGAACCTAATAAAAACTAACGTTTTTTTTTCATTTCCTGAAGCAACAAAGTGCAGCGCGACCAAATATCTAATTACTCAACTGAACGAAAATTAAAACTAGGATTTTCTTGAGAAGCTTCGTGTGGCAGCCAAATGGCTTACGGCGTGTGGCTTAAAGAACACTACTCCAGCAGACAAAATAGAAAAGTACAAAATAAGCTCGACCCCAAAAAGTACGACTCTCAGATAAAAAAGCAGGAACAATACAAGAACAGATCAAATTCTGTTTTGGTCACATTATTAACATGCAAATCGCAGTGCCACACTGCAAAATAGAATACTATACTCCAGCTAACGGAATGGTAAGCACAAATAGGCTCGACTTAAAAAGTACGACTTTAAGGTAACTAGAGTATAGGAGCATTATATTTACAGACCATATTCAATTTTGGTCTCAATATTATCATGCAAATCAAGCCTCACTTTATACGCCCATAGGGAGGGGGTTTAGTTACGGTTGGTACATGTGGTGATTAACAGGTGTGCAGACATCAGATCGTTTCTACGGTTTTACGATGCGATGGGTCGACCAAAGTTTTAAAAAATCGTACATTAATGTGGCCTCTCCGTTGTGGTAGGTATATTGTTGTTTAGAAAATATATTTACTCACAGTAAAAATTATAATTATCCAATCAAGCAAGGGAGAAATTTACAAGTGCCACCCATTACGTTAATACTATTTAAAAAAAATATTATTGGAAAGAAGACAGTTTTTTTTCAGACATCTTCCATCAATTCGGTCTGCATAACTAACGTCAGTCTGCTACACAACACCACACAAGTAACTAGATCGTATGAACAATGGATCGTTAGAAAATGCAACCAACTTGATTCTCACCAATCACTTTGAAGTCGGTTTCAATCTCATAACAGCGTATTGTAAGTAAACCACTTTTTAATTTTTGTGTAGCGTATTAGTAAGAATTAAAAAAAAAAACCTACTTTAAAGTATTCTGGTTGTCTCCATATTAAAGGGACATTCCTCCCAACGCCATTTTTCTCGATCCACCACGTCAAGTACGGCCCCAAAGGTCTATTTGCTTACCGTTAGTCTTTCCCTTGCTATAAAACCGTTTTAAAATGTGGCGTCTACGAGATTTTCTGTTGAATATTGGAGAACTATATTTACTGTGTCCAACACGTATATGAACCTTTGCGCGCCTGAGGTTACACGCTTTTTGGCAAGCCTCGTGGGATGGACAGGACGGCAATAAATTACGAGCTATTAAAGGCACTGTCGAGGAGTGGCACTCGGCGTGTCGCCGCAGTCGCCGTGAGGAGGTGGTGTTGGCCCGTTTGCGAGTTGGTCACACCCGACTTACTCACTGCTTCCTTTTGCGGGGGGTTGACCCTCCTGAATGTTCTTGGTGTCGACGGCCACTTACGGTCCGGCACTTACTTGTTGATTGTCGCCATCTTGATGGTGTTCGTCGTCGTTTCCATCTTCCGCATGACATTGCGCGTAGTTGGGCGATAAGTCTGTCCTCCTGTCCGGTGTTTTCAATATTTGCAGGAGGTGCAGATGTATGACAAGATTTAGGTTAGGGGTTTGAATAACATCTCTGTAATGTGTGGTGCAGTGGCAACCCGGACCACTGCACTGTGACTGAGGTTGGCGCTAATGACCAAGTTGTCGACGCGCCATTAAGCCTCAATTCCCCCCCCCCCCTACAATAACCCTGAAGTGTCATCTGTGTGTGCGCCTGTACTAATTTTAATCGTTTGCTAATAATCAATATGAGATCAAAAATCTAAAAGACTAATGCGGTAAAAATATAAATTAATTATGCCAATAGATCGTCGAAAAAAATTGTAATATACTAGCCTAAAAAAGTATAAAAATATTGATGACAAAATACGAAAATCATTCCGGTTATTGTCGACACAATCTTTGACTTGATGTTGTTTCGTATACTATTCCCAGAGCCAACTGAGATATTAGCTGCGTTCCTCGCTGTGAGGAATCCAGCTACTATTTCAGTTCACCTTGGCGTTGGTAACATGCGTGGAGGTGATCTGTACGTGGCTGTTATGAAGCAGGAGGAATGTTATAAGGCAGGCTGGATTTGTCTTTAAAAATAAATATATTGCAGTTTCATGCTCCTAACATCCTTAGTTTCAAGAGTGAGATGCCCCTCTCATGAAATCAGTTCCAAAAATATTGAGTTCTGCGTGCTTTTAATTGAACTGGTTCATGGTTGTACGGCAGGATGTGACATGGTGTACGAGTAGGAAGCAGTAGGATAAGGATAAGATGTAATTTTTACTGGTTTATGTGGCTACGGTGAGAGGGGGAGGCGATTGATGCTGAATGGCACGTCGAGAGCTAGGTCATTAAACTGACATTTTTGACTAAATAAATGTTCACCGCAAATTTGGAACAAAAATATGTGCAAATGAGTTTTTTTTTTAATTTTTCATTTCAAAAATAAAGAAGACAAAATCTTAATGAAAAGAAATTCAGGCAATTTACTATGGGGTATCATTGTATTTATGTCACGTGCATGGTAAAACATGAAGCCCGAAAATATAGCGAAAGCCGATACTACTGCTTTGAGGACAGAATAATGGAATCCTATGCAGAATGAATTTGCAAAACATATTCAAACGTTTTTTTTTTACTTAAAGTATTATTTTATTTTCGTTTTTTGATAAGTTGGGAGACAAAGATTTAGTTCCTGTAGGCTCAAGGTTATTCGTCAATACTCTTTATGTTTTGCCTATTTTCGATTTTGTTATTGAACCTTACGTTCAACGGTATGTTAGCTTATGAATGGTCCAGCAATATTGACAAGTGATTCTTCGAAATTCCTGCTCTGTAGTGAGTTTGAAAATATTGGCCTATCTAGCAGGAAGAGCTGAAGGGAAAAATGATCAATGTTAATTGTTCGTGTTTTGAGTTATTCAATATTTAAGGTTAAAGTATCAGGGAATTCAAACAATGGTAGTAACAATGTTTTGGTATGGTCTATGCCTTCTATACATTATATTATACCACTATATCAAATAAATTAACAGAAAACAGGCCAAACTTACATATTCCTCAGCTTGAGACGTAGTCGGTGTTGCTACATTCAGCAAGGTTGAGTGAAGACAATGATTGTTCTTCGGTTGAACGGTTTGGATATTGATCGTTTTTCGGTGGAGCCGTATGGACATTGATCGTTTTTCGGTTGAGCTCTATGGACATTGATCGTTTTTCGGTTGAGCTCTATGGACATTGATCGTTTTTCGGTTGAGCTCTATGGACATTGATCGTTTTTCGGTTGAGCCATATGAACATTGATCGTTTTTCGGTTGAGCTCTATGGACATTGATCATTTTTCGGTTGTTGATCGCTATGGACATTGATCGTTTTTCGGTTGAGCTCTATGGACACATTGATCGTTTTTCGGTTGATCGCTATGGGCATTGATCGTTTTTCGGTTAAGCCGTATGGACATTAATCGTTTTTCGGTTGATCGCTATGGACACTGACCATTCTTCCTATTACAATAGATTTTCATATGAGAATTTTTGGGACATTGAGCGTTTCTAGACACTGATCGTTGTATATATGCATAGCATGAGGTTATAGTCTCACGATGGCGGTGCCACCTCATTTTTCGTGAAAATGGACATTGGTCCTTCTTCCCTTAGGTCCTCGTATGTAACTAGTCAGTGAATAAAACTCTAAAGTAGTCATGCCGAACGCCATAAATTAGCCTTCCTTAACACAAGAGAAAAGTGGTAATGTAAGGTATTGTAAATAAGATATTTAGACCATTTGCTGTTTGCCCTAGGTTGTGTTTGGTGTAGCCCCTGAAGTGAGAAAACTTAACGCAATTTTACTTTTTTCCAGCCTTGTTTTCGTATAGCTCTATTCGGACGTCACTGCAATGTGGTGTTTACAGAAAGTTCTTATTTATGCTTTCATTACCGCCGTTGTTTGGAATTTAGGTAAGTAAGATTGCTGCGTGGTTTTCACTGTACATTGTTCACAAACATAGTGAAGTATGACAGTAATCAAGTTTGATCAACAAAGCTCGTCATAAGTGAGAATTATTTTGTCATTTAATGAACTTTATTGATCACACTTGCTCACTGCCATGGTTCACTATCTTTACACTTTACAGATCTTATGACATTTACGATAATCAGACCACAAATTTGCCAGAATTACAATAATAATTTTAATAATAGTATTTTATTATAAATTATAGTAACAAACTACAAAATCAGAAACTACAAAGGAGCACTAAGCTAAAGAAGCTCATATGTGCAATATGCAAAAAAAGTATACAAAAGCATGTTTTCGTGTATTATATTCATCAGAATATCATAACAACAGATTTAAAAAAAAATACTTATTTAAAATAAAATGAAATTCATTTTATTAATGTCAGTAACCAATGGTACGAAACAAGTTAATTATTAACCAAGGCTTCGTGGTTATAGTTACAGGAATATTAATTATTTTCCAAAAGCCATTATTTTATTTTAACTTTATTCTCATTATTTGTTGGTCAAATTATAAATTACAAAGGAGTTGTTAGACCATAAAATTGGTCCAGTTGTTTGAGGATTCATACACGAAGAGAACTGAAAAACTTAAAATTCAAAGCAACTAGTCCAATTTAAAACATTGAGACGCTGGTGTTTTACATTGGAAGGCAACTTTAAAAATTACGGAATAACCCTGTGTGAAAAAAAAAACAGTGGATCTTCGAAGTACCTCCCCTTTCCCCAAACCAGGGGCTCATTTCCTGTTGTACAACCAAACAGCAGACTTTTATGCAGCTTTTAAAATTCAGATTTAGAAACTTTTTAAAGTCTATCAGAAAGGTAGTATACGAATATCATGATTATGCATCTCCTAAAACACACAGTTTAAAAGACAAATTCAGCACCTTTGAAAACTAAGTGAACACATTTGGGTCAAGAAGTGTGAGTCAGAAAGGGTAGTATTTTATTATTCTTTGGTTTTATGATTCTATGTTCGAATATGACAGAGAAAAATTATATTGGAGTGGACTAAATTTTATCGGGTGAAATAACTAGATCAAGGAAAGTAGATTTGCGACTTATGGCAAGTCTGATTGGCTCATCGGCCTTTTTTAAAATTGAATTCAAGAAACACGAGTCAAATAAACCAGGTTACAGTGAACCTGTTGTCATTCTATCCTAAACTGTTTTCAGCTTATATTTGAGAAGTGTTTGTATTTTTACTTGCCAGCAACCGAAATGTTTGTTTTTCTGTTTTAGACCCATACACTTTCTTTAGGAGCAACGTTTTTTTGATAACAGGGACGAAAGAAACAACATTGGGGGGGGGGGGGAGAAAAAAACAACTTGTGTTTGTTGATGTGTTTTCGAAGCCCGGAAGCAGTTTTACCACCCCTACCTTCTAGTCTGAAGAAAGAGTAATAAGCTACGCTGGTGTTACCTAATACTTAACAATTTGATCTTATGTTTTTAGGAAGAACAGCAGAAGATGAGGATGAAAAATTTGAAGGTGGTGCAGAAGCATTACCAATCCAAGCAAGTTAGTATATTATTCCGGTATTTTTCTAAATCCACTTTCTGGAGCGTCGTGTGATTTTAAGAAAAATTACCCTGTTCAGGTTTACCTTATGAGAAACTTGAACCTTACTAGTACCTAAGTTATTAATACCTTATTATAGTCTGTTCCACATTATGTCTGCAGGAAACTGACTGAATGACACCACGTTTTCTTGCACTACAAGTGAAAAATGTGTTCATATCACACTTGCAGACTCTCCACAGTTACTGTTAGAGTCTACGAGTGCGATAATTACATGTTTTTGCAGTCGTTAGTGGAAGAAAACGTGGCATCATGCAGTCAGTTTTCTGCAAACATAATGTGGAACAGACTATAGTACTTTACTAAAAACGTGTATCTTGCTAGATGTTTTCAAGAAAGAAGGTTGTATTAAGGGGAGGAACCCTCCTTTTGTGTATATGGGTAATAATCTGGTCCCCTATATAATAATAATAAAATTAATAATAATAATATCTTTTGATACAAGCAAGGTTAACAGCAGGGCACAAGGCCGATTACACTTCACCTTGAAAAAGTAAAAGAAAATGGGAGAATAAAGGAGACTACAGTATGGTTAATAGGTCCGCCTAAGAAAATGGTCGAGATTATTTGCGAATGTCTTAAGAAAGGTGCTGACCGAGGTGGCAGATATAACACACTCTGGAAGCGAGTTCCAAATCTTGACTACACGGAGAACCAAAAATGCCTCCGGTAAGGTCTGTTCGCGATTCGGATACCTGTAATTTCCAAGAGTGGCCCCTTGTTTGAGTAGCCGGAGAAAAATCAAAAAAGGGTAGGTCGATCGGCAACTCTCGTCGAATAATTCGAAAAGTCAGTGCAAGGTCGGACCAAATCCGACGAAACTCGAGTAGCTGTAGTTGCAATCTAGACAAACGGTCGAAGGTTGGATATACTTTTCATGAACCGACGTTGAACAGCCTGCATGCAGTCAATGTCGTGTAGGAGATGTGGTGACCATACAGGGCTTGCACATTCTAAAAGCGGAAGGACGTAAACTTTAAATGCCCATACTAAGATAGAAACCTGGAACTTCACGAAATACCGCCTAACCAGGGCCAGACGACAATATGCTTCAGCCGAAATTCTGGAGTAATGCAATTAAGATTTCAGGTCTGGAGTAAACCAGATACCCAGGTCCTTTACAGTGTCAAAAACTGAAAGATCGGATGAATCCAGGTTATACTTCAAATTCTGGATATTACCTAGTTACCTATTCTGGATATTACCTAGTTTT